>MU770673.1:58211-135952 GCA_026770625.1 Nicotiana glauca | reverse complement strand
TCTATATATATAATGTCGGGTTGGTTTGGTTTCGGTTTGACTTTCTTTAGTTAAAACCAAACCAAACCAATTATGGTCGGTTTTTTTCTTCCAATACCAAACCAAGTCAAACCAAACCATGGTCGGGTTTTTTTCTCGATTTGACTCGGATTATCGGGTTGGTGCGGTTTGTCGGTTTGCTTTGTACACCCCTATTAAATACTACTCCCTTCGGTCCAAAGTAAGTGATTTTTTGGTCTTTTTTTTGTGGTCCAAAATAGTAAGTAATTTTTCTAGATTTCAAGAATGAATTAATTATTTTTTTCCTACATTACCCTTGAAGTAAATAATGTTGGAGTATGTGTTAGGAGTATTTATGTGAAGAGATAGTAAAGGTTAACATGGTCAATTTCATTGCTACTTAATGTTAAAAGGTAAATTTCTTAATATGTGAAAAAATATCTAATAAAATTTGAGATTGCATTTGAATAGTATTAGTAATCTATGATATTAAAAACATCAAACTGTGAGTTACGTTTGGACGATTTATGTTGAGAAGAGAATTTACCGTCAGATATTCTTTAATTTTCATTATATCTCTAAAAACAAATTTGACTATTACAAACAACAATGAAACTTTAACACTTCAAAACTTCAAAATTTATACCTAATAGTATTTGTTTTAAGCAAGGAATCTATTTCGACAGCCATGACAAATTAAAGTCCTTAGCCTAATTTACGCCAAACTGATCTACAAACACTTTGAAGTGAAAAAAAAAAAAAAAATCAGAAATAGCTTGAATTACGACCACTAATTAAAAAGTAGCTACAAAAAATAATCGAAAGCCACTTTTTCATATAAATATCTGACAAAAAATCCTTAAATATCCAGGAAAAATTTCAGCATAATATGTTGGAGTTCGGATTTTTTTAAATATGAGATTCCAGCATAGTGTGCTGAATTTTATAATATACTGGAGTTCCAACATAATATGCCAAAAGTTTATACGCAGGAGCTACATAATATGCTGGAACTATTCTTCATTTATCAGTACAAAAACTGGCTAGCCCATGTTATTTGGATTAAATAACTTTGGAGTAGAACATAGGAAACCCGATCCATAATAGAGAATGTTCAGCCTTTAATATTGCAACATGAAGACTAATTAAACTATTGTAAGAGCTTCAATAAGCTCCCTTCTTGTATGTATTTTAGAACTGTGTGCATAGGTGCCAATAGAGTCTTTTTTCATTAATTCTTCGGAAAAGGTCCAAATACCTCCCTAGACTTTACGATAAGGTCTATATATAACCCTTGTTAAAAGTTTGACGCATATCCAACTTTGCCGTTACACTATTGGCCCGGATACCCTCTTTGTTTTAAACGGAGCCAAATACCCCCCCTGAACTTTACGATAAGGTCTATATATAACCCCCTTGGATACCCCCTTTTGTTTTAAAAGTTTGACATATAAGGTCTATATCTTAAACTATTTGTCTAATTAAATAATTATTTAAAAATCTTCTTTTAATTTTTCTTAAACTTATAAGTTCACATAAATTGTATACCCTAATTTTTCGATTACAATAATTTTTTTTTTCAATGTACATTCCTTTTAGATGTTATATGGGTATAAGTTTATAATTGTATACCCTGTTGGTATAACTATATACTATACTGGTTTCATATGTTAGTTAATATTTTTTTCGTTGTATTAGCGACATTTAATTGGTACACAATTTAATTTTCCTTTAATAATAATATTAAAAAAAATAATAAAAAATAGTGAAAACAGTAAATAAAATTAGATTATGAAGAGAAAAGGAATATAAAAAAGAAGAAGTTCAATGAAATTAGAAAAGGAAAAAAGAAGAAAACGAGAAAAAAGAAAAGGAGAAAATACATAATGTAACTCCCTCTTACAATTAGATCCTTTTCAATGTACGGTCTGCTCATAGGTACATCGAAAAAAAAACATCTAAAATATTGTATTCCATGTAGATCAATTTATGTGAACTTATAAGTTTAAGAAAAACTAAAATAAGATTTTTAAATAATTATTTAATTGGAAAAATAGTTTATGATATAGACCTTATATGCCGAACTTTTAAAACAAAGGGGGTATCCAGGGGGTTATATATAGACCTTATCGTAAAGTTCAGGGGAGTATTTGGCTCTATTTAAAACAAAGGGGGTATCCGGGCCAATAGTGTAACGGCAAAGTTGGATATGGGCCAAACTTTTAATGAGGGTTATATATAGACCTTATCGTAAAGTCCAGGAGGGTATTTGGACCTTTTCCGTTAATTCTTTTATACAAGCGAATGCTTCTCGATCACTCTCTTTTCAGAATGGGGAAAGGGGATCGCTATAAATACGCCTAACTAATATGGACAAAAAGAAGCTAAAATAAGATGAACACCGTTTATAACATAAAAATTGTGTCAACAAGCACATGCAACGAAACTAAATTAAGGGATCAAATGTATGCCACCAACACTCCAACGGTATAAAAAAAGTACATCATCACGGCTAATTCTATTTTTCATTAATTTGAACTTCATTCCCTTGAACTTTAAATGTCACGACTCATTTTCCTTAACAGGTCATGATGGCGCCCGACAGTGTTGTCAAGCCAGCCGACTGCAGAATTTGTGATTTAAGTTCTCATTTTCCCTTTGCAAAAAATAATTATAATAGATTTTTCAAATTTAAAATCAAGACCGATAAAGATCAATAATGTAACAAAAATAGTTATACAACCCTAAAATAAATATCTACTACTGTGTGTGCCAAGACTCGATATCACAAGTACGGGCATCTAGTAGAATATACAACAACATCCCTATCCTACTGTCTGAAATAAGGAAAGACAGCAAAATACAAAAGAAGACTCCATCCGGCTGCTGCGCGGCGTAGGAAGGGAAGTAGCTCACCATAGAAGTCTCTGCCGCAACTCACTGGCGCGCACCAGACCGATAACCAGATGAATCAGCCTCAGGCCCTGTACATTTAAGTACGGAAGCATAGCATGAGTACATAAACAATATGTATCCAGTAAGTATCCCGTCTAATCCCGAAGAAGTAGAGACTAGAGGTCGACTTGAAACCTACTAGGTCAAGATAGTATCATAATAATGATGTACAATATAAAGCATGGATAATGCAATGAAACAACAGTTACAATGGAAGTCAAAAGTCATGCTTTTAATCATATTTCTCTTATCATTTCCCTTCTTTCACATTCTTAGAAATAAATCATGAAATGTCTAAGCTCAAGTACATATATCATGCACAATCATGTCGAGGTCGACGGCCCGCTCCAATAAAATATAAATTATGCACTGCCGAGGGTCGAACGGCCCGAACCATAGATGCATCTATTTTACCGAGGCGATAGGTCCGATCCACAAATATTAAGGAAACATCAAGAATGCACACAAAGGCTCATTTATACACAAGGGAATCCTTACAAGGTTCAACAATATTCATATGTTCACTTTTCATTCCTCCCTAATCTCTAGCATATCATAAAAGATCATATCGATAATTCAAATAGAGGATATCTCAAATTAGGCATGATGTGGGTCCTAAACTACCCAAACATTTAATATCATAATAGCTACGCACGGACCCTCGTCACCAAGTGCGTACGTAGCCCCCGCATTTAATAGCAAATTATTATTCATTAGTCCTATGGGGACGGTTCCCTCTTACGAGGTTAGAAAGGAGACTCACCTCGCTCCGAAGCACACTTCCAATAGCAAGAACAATCCCAACACCCTCAACGCGAAGCCGAACGAGCAAAAACTAATTAAACAACGTAAGAACTAGTCAATAAAGACTTACAAGGTTGAATTCTAGCTATTTAAGCAATTTCCTAACCCTTAACACAAGTTTCCTAAATTCCGACACCGGGCCCACGTGCCTGAATTCAGAGATTTTTCGAAGAAAGTTATTCTCTATCATCTAAGGATCACAAATATATAATTTCTAGTTCATTACATGGCAATTTACATGATTAAATCTTAGTTTTTATTAAACCCTAGGTCTAGCTCTAACCCCCTGATTTTTACCTAATATTTTGGTGTTAAATCTACCTAATGTTTATGTATTTGAACTAAAAGTGAGTGGGGATTACTTACCTTGCAATGTTATGTTGAAACCCCCTCTTTGGAATCACCAAAATCGCCTAAGTGTTGAGAAATATGTGAAAGAAATGAGCTTGAGCTCGAAATAAATGAAGCTCACTGCCTGCCCTTTTCGCTTCTGCGGTCCCGCATCGGCAGAATTCGAGCCGCTTTTGCGAATTGAGGTGAAATGGACTAGACCGCTTCTGCGATCACAGGGCCGCTTCTGCGGTTTCCCACACCTGATCCCACTTCGTTTCTGCGATCTGTCGACCGTTCCTGCGGTCCCGCTTCGGCGGTCCAAGAGCCGCAGAAGCGGTTATGACAGAAGCAGCAACTTGTGGTTCCTTTCAAGTTCCAACTTCACTCGAACCTTGACCATTTGATGCTCGGGGTTCCTGAGCCCCGCCCGAACATACCGACAAATCTAAAATTACGAGGCAGACCTACTCGAGCCCTCAAAACATTTAAAACAACGCTAAATCAAGGAATCAACCCCAAAACCAAATGAATCAAATCATTGAATCTTCAAGTTCTAAATTTCCTTCTAACGGGTCAAAACGCCCTTAAACTACTCGGATTGACACCAAATTTTACGAGTAAGTCTTAATTGATATTTCGGACCTGTACCATATTTCGAAACTAAAATCCGAGCCCGATACCTAGGAAATAAATGATTACTTAGTTTATTTAATTCCTTAAAACTTCAAATTAACAATTTCACAGAAAAATTCATTACTCGGGCTAGGGACCTCGGAATTCGATTCTGGGCATATGCCCAAGTCCTATATTTTCCACGGACCCTCCGGGATCGTCAAATCATGAATCCGGGTCCATTTCCCAAGAAAGTTGACCGAAGTCAAACTTAGCCCTTTTAGAAAGACTTGAAAAAGCAATTGAACATATTCTTGCTAAAAACTCTTCTAACTTCCGAACCACCCATCCCCGCAATTCATAAATTAGTTAAAGCAAGTGCGAGAATTTTTATTTAAGGGAACAGGGTTCTAAAATGCAAAATGACCAGTCAGGTCATTACACTAAATATAATCATTCCTTAAATGTGGTAGATGAAATAATAGGGTTAGATACTTAGGGTAAAGAAAATTGTATTATAGAATAAGGGTTAAAAAAATAATTTAGGTTAATTTTTTTTAGTATATCTTATCGGTCGGTTTATCGATAAACCGATAACCGAAGAGGACAAAATCGAAATCAAAATCGATAAGGAAAATTTCGAAACTGAAATCGAAATTGATAAATCGATAAATCGATAATAAATAATCGATTCGATTTATCGATAAATCGATTCGATTTATCGATAAACCGATTCGAATGCACGCCCCTAGATGTAATTCTATTAATTCATTTTATATGCACATTAATATCTAGCCGCATTGGTAACATAAAAGTTAAACCTAGACCAACTGTAGATCATGCACTTAGAATAACTAAAAACATTAATAAAACTTTTACACAGGAGAATGCTTCCTAGTCACTCTCTCAGAGTGGGGAATAGGAAAAATGAGAAAGGATGCTGCACTATTGGTGAAGTATGATCCATTCACTTGAAAAGGCAAGAAGTTCATCAAGTGAGTTATCCCTCAACCTACTCCAATAATTTTGCAGATGTATTTCTAAATTCCCTTTTTACACGAGCACTATAAATCTAACCGCATTGATAACAAAAAAGTCAATCCTAGATTAGACTCCAAGATCATACACTTAGGATAACTAAAAACACATCTATGAACCTAAAGTCCTAGACACGTAAGTTGATAGTTATATGTATATCTCTGTTATATTATGATGACCTAACAAACTTACTATTAAGAACCAGATAAGAAACATGTTACACATCCTCAAGAACTTAAGATCACAAGTCTCTAGTCGGGGACAAAGTTCAAATCTTCAGAGTCAAAAGAACAACAGAGAGAACATATAGCTACCAGTTTCCATGGTAACTGTACAAGTCAACCCCCTAGCTATAAAGTTGGTGCCTGCACACACAATAGTACAAAAATAGTGCAGCAGTCAACTTTATGGTGAATGCCCTTTACCTAGCTTTCTTGCATTATTCAAGTGTTGTTACAAATGAATTATTAATATCAAGCAAAGCTATAACCAAAAACTTGCATATTCGAGAATTAATTAGCATTCTCTCAAGTCATCTATCATCTTGCAAGTGACTCTCAAGGGCTTCAAGAACAAAGAACAACATAACAACGGAGCAGTTCCCTATATCGAGTTATTACATGTCCTTAGTTGTGTTGCACCTTTGTTAAATCGCTATACTTGTAATTCCTACTTAGCATAGTTAGAAGCATGGTGTAAGGAATCTTTGTAAATTATAAACTCTTGTGTTTGTGTCTTGGCTAGAGTTAGTCGAGTTGTAAGTCTCTGTAATAGAGTTATTACAAAGTGAATTGTAATAGAGTTGTTACAAGTTAGTGAGAGATTAAAAGGTTAATTACTAGGTTACAATAGGTTGTAATCTAAAAAGTTTACTCTGTAGTGAAGTTGAAATCCTAAAAGGCTAGGTCGTGGCTTTTGACTCTCACGTAAAACTCCATTGTGTCATTTACTTACTACAATGTGCGTGTGTTCTGTGGGAACTAATAGAGAACCTGGTTCTCTATATAGTTTGGTTGACCCTTAATTTCTATTAATTGGTATCAAAAGGTCTAGGATCCCCAACTACAACCCCTCTATATAGATCCCAAAAGGTCCCAAACATACAAGAGAAAGGTTTCCCAATTTGATAAGGACTATAGGTTTTTCTTTTCCAAATCTATTAGGACAATGGGTTTTACTAAACCTATAGGGATTATGTGTTTTCTAAAAATACAAGGAAATAATTCAGGCTACAAATAACAAATCTTGCCCTTGGCTTGATTCTCTTCATCAACAGGAACAACGTCTCCCTACCTTGCCCTCAGCCCTCGCTGTAAGCACGTGATTTTTGCCCTATTTGAATTACTCACACAAAATCAAAACAAAATAAGTATTTTTCATTGTTTGCAATCTTGTGAAATTTTGTGGCATTTTTTCGTCAATTGTTTGCATATTTTTGTGTGCATATTTAATTTTATTAATACATCAAAAAATATAAAAAAATATATTACAATTGCATTTAGGATTTAATTAGATATTTTGGAATTAATTAATAATTAGGTGTTTTACAAAAATAAAAAACTACAAAAAATAACGTACTTTGCATTTTTAGTATTTAATATCAAATTGTGTGATTTGGTATTTAATTATTTATGATAATTATTATTTAGATCTAATTAGTTCAACTTGATAGGATAATTTGATTTAGGGATTAACTTAGGATTTGAATTAATTTGGAGAAGAAAAATAGTTGGGAAATAAATATAAAAGGAAAAGAATAAAAAGAAATCAGAATTTTTGGGCCAAGTTAATTAAAATTCCTAGCCCAAATCAAATACCCATCCCAAAACCCGGATATACCCATCCAGTCCAACCCAAAACCCATGCCATACCCGGTCCGTTCAATTCAGACCTCAAAGATGACTCAAACGACGTCGTTTCAGTGTCAACCAATCTCAACCGTCCATTCCCTACATCCAATGGTCAGGACTTAATCCATTTAACCCGATCCTGAACCGCCTACCCCTAAACCCGATCCAGCCCCGTTTAATTGGAACGACCCCATTTTCCCCCTATATTGATCTGGACCGTCGATCTCATGAGATCGAACGGTCCAGAATCAAAGTTTTGTTTAATTAACCAAACCCTCATAACACCCTCTCTCTCATCATCTCTCATCTTCTTTAAAGACAGTCATGTAACACCACCGCCTTCCGCCCATCGAAAATCGCCTCACGGCGGTTTTGGTGGCCCAATCACCCCCATCTTTACACCATAGAACCCCCTCACTCCCCTCTTTCCAAACCCCCAAACCACTTCTTTTGAATCCTAGCCAAACTTCTCGAATATTAGATCGAAAATTGACCCGAACCCTAACTCACCCAATCGCCTCCAAACTAACACCAAATGACCACCATGCCTCCCTCATCCCAAATCCCGTGTCAGTTTCCTTTGAATCATCCTAGAACTTCTCGAATTTTAGATCAAGTGATGAACCCTAAATCCCAAAAATCAGATTGGCAAGCTTTCAAGTTATTTTGAGGTTGAGATTGACTTTAATCATGTGTTTTCAGTCGAGAACACACGGTTAAAGTCTATCTTGGCTAAAATAAATCAAGGGGTTCCTTTTGCGTTTAGTTCGGATTTGTGCTCACCTGGTAAGCCCATTGTTCTTCCGCTTCTTAGTCTATTCTTCTCCTTTTTTCTTCTGTTTTCAAGTTATCCTTACATATGGTTCTTTTTCAATTAGAGTTTATATTAGTTATTAACGTCCTCTGTTTTATTTGAATTTGTTATTTTAATTTGTTTAAATTTAGGTTGTATTGAGTTTTGCTCACGTTTTGTTTGAGAATCCAAATTGTTTCTCTTTTTTTTCTTCATTAGATAACTTATCTGCTAAATTGTTAATGACAATTAGTTTCATAGGGTTGTTCATTAACTGTCTCTTGCTAAAATCGATTCTGATAGTCTAAAGAGTTTGTTTAGAGAATGGTTTGTTAATAACTGAAGCTTTAAGGGTAATTTAGGTAGTCTAGCCTAAGGGAGCATCAATAATTGAATTAAGTGACTACTGATAAGTGATAAGGTTTAGAAAGGGCACTACAGAATTAACTAAGAGCATTGAATTAGTGGATAAATTAAAAAATTAAAAAGATAAGGTGATAATGGTGAATGCACTCATTGAATGCCTATTTAAAAGGCTGGAAATCAGAAGATAGAGGGGAATAACCTGAAATGCAAAAAGGACACAGAGAAAAAAGCTAAAAGAGAGAATATGAAGTTTAAGAGCTTAACATTCTGAAAATATTGAAAAACAGAGAGATATAGAGAAGAGAGATATACAGAAAAGAGAAATTAAGCCACATAACACAGAAGAAATACTGGAAAAAAAACTAAAAAACTACTGTTCTATTGAATCTTCTTTCTTGGTCAATTTTCTGAAGTTTTCAAGTCTTGACATATATGCTGATTTATTCTAAGGATAGAGCCCAAAGATAGAAAGAGAACTTCAAAGAATTAAAAGAAAAGAAACACTTAAAATACAAAAAAAAAAAAACCCTACTGTTCCATTGATTTTTTTCCTGATTCTTGAGGTTCATTTTTTTGAAGTCATTTCTGATGCACATAAGGCTAGAGAGGGTTTAATTTGATATTTGAAAGTTGGTTTTGAGTTGAATCTATTTCCAGAATTCTGTTTTAAGCTAAGTCTGGGGTTCAAAATTGGGTTTGATTGCTGTTTGATATCTTTTCCTTGCTGATTCTGGGCTAACCTTACAGCTGTTGCTACTGACTTCTTATTCCCCTTGCTTCCTTCTTGATTTCCAGGTATTCTCAAACACCATGGATACCATTTAAGTGTGATTAAAGTTTGGGTTTGAAATTTGAATAAAAAGTGATGAAATTCATACTGAATCTTATTCCTTTTGTGCAATCTCATATATGCTTGTAATATTCAGTTTTTAAAATGTATCAACTAGTATAATGATCTAAGTTTACTGTTATGGCATGTAAAATGTAGGACTGTGTTGTTGAATTGTGAAATTTCATAATACTTGTAATTCTACTCCGTTTGGTATCTGTTGATCCAATTTGTTTTGGATTTATCCATTAGGAGTTGGATTGGTAATGCTGTGGTAAGATCAACAGGCGAGAACCTTAGGATTTTTTTAGCAAATGTGAATGTTTAACGGTACTAGATTCAAAGCTTGCCTTCTTTAGTAGTATATATATATCTTTCGGTGTCATATTTCTATACTCATTTGTCAATAGTATATCCATGTGATTAAGAATCTGGGGTAATTTGTTAAGATCCAATTAAATCTATATGTTGGCTTCAGGGACTTTGATAATAGTGGAAACGTGCTTATTTTGGTTTGAGTTTATTAATTAGTTGGTGGTATAAATGTTTTTTAAAGTATCTTCCATAAGAAATAAGCTTGCAGTAAGTGATTGTTGTTTTTGTTTGTGATTCAACTTGATAGGTAATTGAATAAATTATGAGGATACAGTTTACGCTATTAATTACTAAGTATGTTCCATTTCAGACGGTCTATTTAACTTTGCTCTTATGTTTCTTAATTGGCTCTGTTGCCTGTTGGAAAAAAGGAGTCATTGTTATGTTTGGGATCGTGTGCTATATTCTTTTCTTTTAGGTGGAATTGTCTGTTGAAGTTGTGATACTCATAATAACAAACTAATGCTTGTGTAATGTTAAAACCTTACTCTTTTTGAAATACCTTTAGGCCGCTGTGCTTTCAAATGGAGTTTGTTGGTATAGAGCCTATATGTTATTTTTCTAACTAAAAACAAATTGTTGTTTCTAATAGTAATTCATGTTCATCTCAAAGAATGCAGGTTATCATAAGCATATGTATATAAATACATTTTAACCCATAATAAACAATACAACAAGTCACACCATATGCTAATTTATCCAAAACGACCATTTAGGGATGACGTCTATACTTACTTTAAAATAACTTTATACTTACAGTTATGGCAAATTAAATTCGATGATCACATGTGGAGCTAATTTTAAAGTAGTAGTTAATCTCGACACCTCATAATTGTGTAATTACCGAGGTGTTTTCTTTCAAAGTAGTAAAGAGCTTACAAAGTTTTAAAATATAATTGGTTCAACCAGATAAGTTCAGTTGCTACATGTCACTACTCCTCTTTGCATGCCTTTTTCTTCACAAATAATAACACCCTATACGTGTACCAATTTCTTATCTTCTGTAGTACTACTGCTACGTGTTTCTTCGACGAAAAAAAATACTATCTGACATATGTAGTATTGAGTGTCTAAATCTTGGGGATAAATTTATTTCCATTGCGAAATTGTATATGTAGTATGGAATGTTGGTGATAATTGTGATTGTGTACACGTCAGCGTGACCTAATTACGATCCCAAAAACAAACCTGGAGTATGCGTTTGCACAACTTCGCACAAACTTTCTTAATAATAATGAAGCATTATTAATTATGGACACGTTCGCGTGACATAATTTTTGACATGCCAAACAAATAGGGACACATACGCGTGACTCGTTTCAAGATAATTTTCTTAAACAAAAGCAGTTAAAAAAGTAAAATTGCATATAGGTTCAAAAATATTTTAAAATCAGATAATTATGCCAGTTATAACAGTTGAGCGACCGTGCTAGAACCACGAAATTCGGAAATGCCTAACACCTTATCCCGGATTAACAGAATTCCTTACCCGGATTTTTGGTTAGCAGACTGTAAAAGAGAGTCAATCTTTTTCTCGATTCGGGATTTGAACTGGAGACTTGGGACACCATAAATTATCCCAAGTGGCGACTCTGAATTTAATAAATAAATAATCCCATTTCGATTGTCCTTTAATTGGAAAAACTCCCTATCTATTATACCCATTCCGGGGTGTGGGTAAAAAAAGGATGTGTGACAGCTCTGGCGACTCTGCTGGGGACCCAAACCCAGAACTTCGGTTCAGGGTTCAAGAATTCGAGCTTAGAATAGTTTTTATGATTGGATTTATCTATTATCTGATTTTATAACATGTTTGGGCCTAATGTGCTAAATGATGCTTTTACCGCTTTGATATTATCTGAACTGTATATAAACTGCTACGAAACCCTTCTCTTCTCGTCTTCGGGGATGTGCTCACTGGTCGAGACTCCCTATTCTGTTAGTGTCATACCTAGAAATAAGAAAGAGGCTCGGACAAGTTACTAAGCCGGATGTCCTTTTGGTTCCCGATACGTAGCCCCCATTCTCGGCTCGAGTTGTCCGCTCGGGTACACAGGTCTAGAACAATAAACCCAAGTCTTTAAACCTAGAAAAAACAAAGCCTCATGCCGGATCCCTAGTAGGAACGTTTGTCTGCATCATGTGCATTTGACCTTGGAGACTCAACACAGGGGTTGGGTCTGTCTAGGAAAGGTATACCCAAAATGAAAAAAACCATCCTGATGCATCTTACTTGCTACTTGTGCATTTATTTGCTTCGGATTTGCATGTTGACCGGCTTTTGATTAATATAAAAAAGTCAATGTGAGGGAAATAATTACTCTTTTTTGGGAAAAATCAGTGTCTAAAATATATATATATATATATATATATATATATATATATATATATATATATTAAGAAAAAAAGAAAAAAGGAAAAAGAAAATAAAATAGAAAAGGAAAACAAAAGAGAAAGGCGTGAGTGACAATAAAAGGAGAGGTCATAACTAGGAAAAGTCGGGATGACACAAGCAACCAAGCAAATGCGTAATAGAAATGGTTAACTGCTTAGGTGCATTGCATCCCTAATGTGCGTTTGCCTATCTGTTAAAAGCCCTAACGCTAATAAGATGCTCCCATTTTGTTTATTTTCAATATCTCAGAAAGGTGGTTGGTTTGTGGTTCCCAAAGTAGTAACTCCTCTCCAAAACATAAAAGCCAAAAGGCAATGTAGATAACAACAAAATTGGGTTGGTTGATATTGGTACCCAAAGACAGTTGGTTGAACAGGACACTGGCTTGGCTGATGAGGCAAGGATGTTATGACAAACATGTATCAGGCTTGGATGACTGGGAAGGCACCACCACCACCACCCGGTTTCTCAGATGTTGCCCTTACCCAAACTTTGGCATCCCCCAATTACCCCAGTATCTCCATCACTCTTCCTCCAATTAATTCTCACCAAAATTACCCTCTTATCATGTCCACTATCCCCAATAATGAGTACCCACTTAAAGCTCATGATGGCCAATACTACCCCCCAAAGGTTGCCCACAAGGTTCCCGACTCATACAAGCAGATCCCTCGGGATAAACTTCATGCTAAAAATGGAAAGGTCACAGGAAAAGAAGGGGGTAGCATGTCTTACAAAGAATTGTCTTTGTACCCTGATGTTCGCCTGCCCGCAGGTTCAAAGTGCCAAAATTTAACTTGTATGATGGGTATGGAGATCCGGTATCCCACCTGAAGGATTATTGCAATGAAATGAGAAGTGTTGGAGAGAAAGATGACTTACTGATGGCATATTTCAGTGAGAGCTTGACTAGGGCAGATTTGGAACGGTATAATCGTCAAGATGTCAGTAAGTGGCCTACATTGGGTGACATGGGTCAAGATTTTGTTCGGCACTTTCCACACAAATTAAGCATCACCCCAGACCGCTCCTCCCTGTCTAAAATGGAGGAAAGATTTAGGGAGTTTGAGCTCAGATGGAGGGAGCAAGCTACTCGAGTCAGTCCCCCGATTGATGAAAAAGAGTTGGTTGAGCTTTTCCTATAAACCCATGGGCCTACCTACTTCAGTCATTTGATCCCGGGCTTGGGTAAGCCTTTTAGTGATGTGGTAAAAATGGGAGAGATGGTAGAATAAGGAATCAAGTCAGGCAAAATCATCAGTTATTCGGAAGACAACATCACTTGGGTGGAAGAAAGAGAAACGTAAAAGATGATCCGATGGGCTTTCCCGATCAACACTTCCATCCTCGACATCATCACTGTGGATATCCTTGTGTACAAGATGATCCTACCCAATGCCACTTCTCTCCACAGAACTCCCAAAGTCATACATCACTTTCCTAGTACCCAGCTCTACAAAATGCCTATCTACCCCCACGAGACTACCGAAAATCCCTTGGATTGGGTTTCTGGCCCAACCAAGCCTTTAAGAATGAGGGGTTACGGAAGAAGAAAACCTTCACTCCATTGGGAGAGTCATATGCCAGTCTGTTCCAGAGGCTAAGGAAATTGGACATGTTGAGGCCGACCCAGATAAAAATGCCAAATCCTCTTCTCAAGAAGTTTTATTTTTCTCAAAGGTACGCATATTGTTTAGAGGCCCCGGGGCATGATATAGAGAAATGTTGGAATATGAAGAATGTGATTCAGAAGATTATTGATGCAGGCGACATTGTCGTGCAATGTCCAGATGCAGCAGACACTACCCAAAGTCCATCGCTTGTGCATAATGAGACACATACAGTGGGTATGATTTATTTTGAAAAGAAATGTGAGAATTCTTCTGGGAGCCTCGGAGTTCCACATGCTACCAAGCTTTCAGTGCTATCAGAGGTTGATCTTAAGAACGAGCAGGCACGGGGAGCCCAAAATCAATTTGTTAAGAACAACGTGATGGAGACTTGTGAAGGTCCTAGTATTATTGATCCAGAAGTCAGTGGCTAAGATATTGAGTTTGGTGATTGGAAAGATGCTCCATCTTTTGGCTAGCCAGGGAGGAGTTTTGGTGTCTTAGTTTGTTGTCATTTCTGTTGTCCAGGTTATTTCAGGGTTGTAATCTGGATATTGTCTTGTAACTCAAACCCTTCTATCCTTTTATTTTGTCTAGTTCCTTTGGTCGTAGTATCTCATTTAGTGTTGTCTAGGTTTGTTCTAAGGGTTGTACCCTATTTTATTGTGCTTGTTTTGTTATACAAACTCTTTCCTCGCCTGTCTAATGCAATTCTCTGTTTTCTGCTATTTCTAGTCATTTCTGTTTAGTTCTCTTCTCCTCTTAAAGTTCTTTTCATGCTGGTTCTAATGACATGAAATGCATGTAAAATTCTAGGTCTGGTCTTAAAAGTTAGTTTACTCGTGAAATAATGAAATAATTCAGAAGATGATAGGGATATTCGAGGGAAATAATACAGATTTGGACATTTTGAGATCATTCGAGCCCCAAATTGTGTGATACTAGGGCAGATAGAATATAAAGAAATACCGTTGGAATGCATCATGCCGCCTCAGTTTGAAGCCAAAGGCAAGTTCGCCCCAAATGGGCAGGGGCCGTTCATCGTGACGACAATGTTGTCCAATGATGCTTTGTATTTAACAGACATAGAAGGCAAGTGTGTAGAAATGGCCATCAATTCCGATGCGGTCAAGAGATATTATTTATGATCTTCTTTGTTTTAATTGTATTTGTTTGCACTTGGCATATTTTGAAGATTGGAATGACGAAGGCAATTTGTTCTACTACCCAAACACTTTACCTTTTGCTTACCCTTTTGACCCTTATTTATTTTCTTTCATACCTCTCTTTTGGAATCAGCAGCAAAGATTAGAAACATAAGCATGAAAGAGAAGTAAAGAAAAATAAAAAAAAGCAAAAATAGAGAAGAAAAAGAAAAAGAACAAAACAACAAAATAACAAAAGGAGAAAAGGAAGAAAGAAAAAGAAAAAAAGAAGAGAAAGATAGAAGGAAAAGAACAGAAAGATCACAACAAACAAAGTAATTCCTATGATGTGAACTATGTTTGACCTGATTCCTGTTAAGGAAATGTAGGTATCCTCATGGTTCTGTCTCATCGAAGTAAAATCCAAAAGTCCCCAAGCAAAGAAACTGGGTCAGAAGTTATGATTGTTGTAAGAAATCTGGTTCTGAAAGTTGTAATTTTAAACCCATTCGAGTTATTTTGAGCCTTTTTATACCCTTTCTTTATAGCCCTATCCAAAAGCCTACGTTACGGTCTAAAGAAAGACCTTATGATCAGTCTTCAAAAGATGCCAAGGCGAGCAAGTAGAGGTGAATCATATTAGGGGCAACACTCCGGTCCAAACAAGGGAAATGAAAAATGAGAGTCTTATTGATGAAAGCCCTCACAGTTACCGCAAGGCAATGAAAGCTGAGAGAAATAAAAAATGAGAGAGTTTTATAAGCGACGATTAGTTGAGAGAAAGACCAAAATGAGAGAGTCTTGATGGTGAAAACCCTTCGGGCACTACAAGTCGAATAAGGATTGTGAATCAGATTGGATAAGCGAAGCATTTAAGCCCAGTTTCACGGCAAAAAGGTACGACAAGAGCTGAACATCAGATTTGCTTAACAGAATAGGCCGCAGGTGCATGTCGTGATCATTAGAGTTGGTATCCACACCCGATAAGTTTCCACTTTGTATTTTTCTTGTTAGGAATCATCTCTTTCCTTTGTACTTTACTCTGTCGCTTTTGTCTCGTTTACTTCCCCTTCCTAAGTCTGTTTGGTCAAAACAAGTGAGAAATGACTTTAAAGTTTGCCATCAACTTTCCAATTGCACAAGACAAGATCTGGCTAGTACATCAAAGTGGCATAAGTCAGGAAAGAACAACAAGCGCACTGAGCTGGTAATAATCAACATTTCTTATCAAATCTTATCTTATGAATGACAATTTTTTACGACTGAATTAAACTTCCTTACAGCATTAATTACACTAAATCTTGTTACCTAATGGAATTCTTAAAGCTATGTCCCATTATTCAGGAGGGGCCTGAAAACTCCTCATTGAATCCTATCTCAATCATGCAAACTCTGAAGCCAACTTATACTCCTTTTGGGGTAAGACTTATGCTAGATCTTGATTGTATTGAATTTTAACTAAGTTCCATTTTCTAGGAGGGTCCTGAAAACTTCAAATTAAATCCTATCCTAAGAATGAAAGCTTTAAAGCCAACTTATATCTCTTTTTTAATTTTAGACTAAGTCCCATTTTCCAGGAGGTTCCTGAAAATTTACGTTCATACCTGTCTGGTGCTTGCCTTTCCTTACGGTGGGTTTCTCCGATACAAACGAGATTTTCTGCCCTTTTTTCAATCAAAGAAAAATCTTGTTAGTTTAAAATGTGGTGGTTGGTTGTGGTGCTCTTGCTGGGGATGGTTTTCTCCTTTCCATGCTCTGCTTCATCCAACTGCCTTGAACTTGGTTGAAAATTTCTGACATTCTGACTGATCCTTAGCCGCAGGATTCCTAACTGTTGTTTTTCACTTCTAGTCTTCTTATCTGATCCCATATATCTCCCATGATAACTGATTTCCACTCAAAGACCTTGCCTGTTTATTGATTAACCACTTTCTCTGTCATCCGTATCACTAAAATACCTTTTCTCTGTTCAGACCCAATATCCTCTATTTGTTGCATTGCACATGAACCGGCATCTACCCAACCTTTGTGTCTCACCTGAATCTCGAATCACGTCTATTGCCCCCACTCCGTGTGTATGCTGCTCTTTCTTGACTTAAACTAATGGCCTTGGCCTGGAGTTTTGTTGCTCCTTCACCTGACATGATAATTGATTTCCATTCGAAGACTCTGCCTGTTCCTTTACTAACCACTTCCTTTGTAAACCTTAACCCAGAAAATACCTCTATTCGTTTGAACCCAATACCTTCTATCTGTTGCATTGCTCATGAACCGACATCTACCAAACCTTTGTGTTTCATGTGATCCCCAAAGCATATTGATTGTTACCAACTTCAGTGCGCATGTTGCTCTTTCCTAATTTAAACCACTGACCTTGGCCTTGAGGTCTATAACCTTTGATTTCTGCTTGGAATATCTTGCTTGTCACTGGTCCACCCTTTTTGTCAATCTTATCACAAATATACCTTTGATCCATAGTCCCAGCTACCGAAACTTCCTGAACTATATTGACCTGATTCCTTTATAGCCAAGGATATGTAGGAAACCTTTGAAGCAGAGGTTCGGTCAAATCTTTCAAAAATGCTTCTCACGGAGTTTTCAAACGGGCAAAAATCTCTCTTATCTGCTCACTTTATCTTTGCACGAAAACTCTTCATGTTTCTGAGCAAAGAGGGGCAGCTGTGAGCACGTGAAATTTTTCCTATTTGAATTACTCCCACAAAATTAAAATAAAATAATTATTTTTCATTGTTTGCAATCTTGTGAAATTTTTTGGCATTTTTTCGTCAATTGTTTGCATATTTTTGTGTGCATATTTAATTTTATTAATGCATCGAAAAATACAAAAAAATATATTACAATTGAATTTAGGATTTAATTAGATATTTTAGAATTAATTAATAATTAGTTGTTTTACAAAAATAAAAAATTACAAAAATAACGTACTTTCCATTTTTAGTGTTTAATGTCAAAATTGTGTAATTTGATATTTAATTATTTATGATAATTATTATATAGAGCTAATTAGTTCAATTTGATAGGATAATTTGGTTTAGGGATTAATTTAGGATTTAAATTAATTTGGAGAAGAAAAATAGTTGCGAAATAAATATAAAAGGAAAAGAATAAAAAGAAATCAGAATTTTTGAGCCATGTTAATTAAAATTCCAAGACCAAATCAAATACCCATCCCAAAACCCGAATATACCCATCTAGTCTAGCCCAAAACCCATGCCATACCCGGTCCGTTCAATTCAGACCTCAAAGATGACTCAAACGACGTCGTTTCAGTGTCAACCAATCTCAACCGTCCATTCCCTACATCCAATGGCAGGACTTAATCCATTTAACCCGAACCTGAACCGCCTCCCCCTAAACCCGATCCAGCCCCGTTTAATTGAAACGACCCCGTTTTCCCCTATATTAATCTGGACCGTCGATCTCATGAGATCGAACTGTCTAGAATCAAAGTTTTTGTTTAATTAACCAAACCCTCATAACGCCCCCCTCTCATCGTCTCTGATCTTCTTCAGAGACACTCATGTAACGCCACTGCCCTCCGCCCACCGAAAATCGCCTCACGGTGGTTCCGGTGGCCAAATCACCCCCATCTTTACACCATAGAACCCCCTCACTCCCCTATTTCCAAACCCCCAGACCACTTCCTTCGAATCCTAGCCAAACTCCTCGAATATTAGATCAAAAATTGACCCCGAACCTTAACTCACCCAATCGCCTCCAAATTAACACCAAATGACCACCAGTCCCCCCTCATCCTAAATCCCGTGTCAGTTTCCTTCGAATCATCCTAGAAATTGTCGAATTTTAGATCAAGTGATGAACCGTAAATCACAAAAATTAAATTGGCAAGGTTTCAAGGTATTTTGAATGTTTAGTAAGATCAACAGGGGAGAACCTTACGATTTCTTTAGCAAATGTGAATGCTTAATGGTTTTAGATTCAAAGCTTGCCTTCTTCAATAGTATATATATATATTTCTGTGTCATCTTTCTATACTCATTTGTCAATAGTAAATCCATGTGATTGAGAATCTGTGGTAATTTGTTAAGATCCAATTAAATTTGTATGTTGGCTTCAGGGACTTTGATAATAGTGGAAACGTGCTTATTTCAGTTTGAGTTTATTAATTAGTTGGTGATATAAATGTTTCTTAAAGTATCTTCCATAAGAAATAAGCTTGAAGTGAGTGATTGTTGTTTTTGTTTGTGATTCAACTTGATAGGCAATTGAATAAATTGTGAGGATGCAGTTTACGCTGTTAATTAGTGAGTATGTTCCATTTCAGACGGTCTATTTAACTTTGCTCTTAGGTTTCTTAATTGGCTCTGTTGCCTGTTGGAAAAAGGGAGTCATTGTTATGTTTGGGATCGTGTGCTGTATTCTTTCCTTTTAGGTGGAATTTTCTGTTGAAGTTGTGATACTCATAACATCAAACTAATGCTTGTGTAATGTTAAAACCTTTCTCTTTTTGAAATACTTTTAGGCCGCTGTGCTTTCAAATGGCGTTTGTTGGTTTAGAGCCCATATGTTATTTTTCTAACTAAAACAAATTGTTGTTTCTAGTAGTAATTCATGTTCATCTCAAAGAATGCAGGTTATTAATAAGCATATGTATATAAATACATTTCAACCCATAATAAACAATACAATAAGTCACACCATATGCTAATTTATCCAAAACGAGCATTTAGGGAGGACGTCTCTACTTACTTTAAAATAACTTTATACTTACAGTTATGGAAAATTAAATTCAATGATCACATGTGGAGCTAATTTTAAAGTAGTAGTTAATCTCGACATCTCATAATTGTGTAATTACCGAGGTGTTTTCTTTCAAAGTAGTAAAGAGCTTACAAAGTTTTAAAATATAAATGGTCCAACCGGATAAGTTCAGTTGCTACATGTCACTACTCCTCTTTGTATGCCTTTTTCTTCACAAATAATAACACCCTATACGTGTACTGATTTCTTATCTTCTGTAGTACTACTGCTACGTGTTTCATCGACGAAAAAAAACAATATCTGACATATGTAGTATTGAGTGTCTAAATCTTGGGGATAAGTTTATTTCCATTGCTAAATTGTATATGTAGTATGGAATGTTGGTGATAATTGTGATTGTGTACACGTCGCGTGAAATAATTACGATCCCAAAAATAAACCTGGAGTATGCGTTTCCGCAACTTCGCCCAAACTTTCTTAATAATTATGAAGCATTATTAATTATGGACACATTCGCGTGACATGATTTTTGACATGCCAAACAAATGGGGACACGTAAGCATGGCCCGTTTCAAGATAATTTTCTTAAACAAAAGCGGTTAAAAAAGTAAAATTGCACATAGGTTCAAATATATTTTAAAATCAGATTATTATGCCAGTTATAATAGTTGAGCGACCGTGCTAGAACCACGGAATTCGGGAATGCCTAACACCTTCACCCGGGTAAACAGAATTCTTTACCCAGATTTCTGGTTCGCGGACTGTAAAATAGAGTCAATCTTTTCCTTGATTCGGGATTTGAATCGGTGTCTTGGGACACCATAAATCATACCAAGTGGTGACTCTAAATTTAATAAATAAATAATCGCATTTCGATTGTCCTTTAATTAGAAAAACTCCCTATATATTATACCCCTTCCGGTGTGTAGGTGAAAAAAGGAGGTGTGATACTCGCAAGGGCTCTATCCATTGCCGCACACATCAACCAAGTTTAGGCAACGCCTAAAATTGTTAAGAGACTCAATCTATTTATCCATAGAACTAATCCGTCGATTTAGTTTTGTACTATGAATAGCTTCTGAGTAGCTATAAAACTCAAATGCATCAACGCTCTCTGCAATTGTCAAAGCAAATTCTACAGGATTCGTATATCCAAGAAGATTCCTGATAGAAACTAAGTGTCCACTAGACTGTATAGAGAACCGGATTCTCTATCAGATCTTACTGTAAGCAGCAGACTGTAAAACCAACTAGTATAGAAAATCGAATTCTCTTATTGTTCCCACAGTAGCTCGGCAGTAAATAAAGAACACATAGAATTTTTACGTGGAAAAATCCCACTCAAGAGGACAAAAATCATGACCTACACTTGTAGGCTTTCAATTTCACTAACTTGTAATCTAACTATTACAAGCCACTTTGTAATGATTCTATTACAAAGACTTCAACTTAACTAACTTGTAATACTCTTACCACAAGCCATTTTATCACTCTCTAGTTACAAAGACTTCAACTTAACTAACTTGTAATACTCTTACCACAAGCCACTTTGTCACTCTCTAGTTACAAAGACTTTAACTTATGACTAACTCTAGTCACAACACAAACTTAGAGGGTTTGTGATTTTGGGTTTCCTAAAACAAAGCTTCTAAGAAAGCAAGATAGGAGTTACAAATGAAGAACAAATAACAAAGACTCAATAAACCTAAGGACTTAATATATCTTCAATCTTGGATCCGGTCCTTGAGGTTGCAGTAGCTTTGTTCTTGAGAGAGGCTGTGGCAAGCACTTGAGAGAATATTTTCTTTTTATTTTACAAGTGTTGGACCAATTGTCTTACGCCTTGCACCAGGTTGTTATACTACAAAAGACATCACCATGGTGATGTCAATTCACAATGATGATGTTAATTCTTGGTTAGTACATACCTCTTCCCAATGGGAAGTGATTGATGCACTGTCTGCTGCACTGTCACGTGTACAGTTGCAGGCAGTCACTTTCTGCTATTGCTTTCCAGAGTTGACTTATACTTCTGTCAGGGGAACACCAAGGGATTAGGTCCCTAATCTGGTTCTTGTGAATCTAAAGGCAAACTGCACAGATTATGTTGATTAAATTAACTTGAATGATTATACCAGGCATGTTTCAGGTCCTTTATCTGGTTCTCTCATGAAGTAAGTTGTTTTTCCTTCCTTGATTATATTTATACATGTGTGACATCACTTACAATGATGTAAGCAGGTAAGTAAAAAGCCTTCCACAGAAAGTTGACTGTTGCACTGTTCCTGTACAGTAGCGTGTCCAGGCAGCAACTTTCTAGCTGGAGAGTTGACTTCATACAGTCTCCTCAGGAACTGATAGGGACCTATTCCCTCAGTTGTTCCTTCCGATATGAAGAGTTGAGTTATATCCCACGCTGGATCCCAACTTGGAACTTTGTGATCTCAAGGTCTTGTAAATGTTTAACCTTATCTGGTTCTGGATGGTAAGTTTATTAGATCATCAAAACATAAAGTAAAGTACTTATTCCCAAAATACTTGTAACCTATCAACTTCTCCTTTTTTGATGATGACAAACTTAGAATTGATATTCCCCTGAGAACCAGATCTCCACATTGTTCCCCCTACGAATCAGCCATATTCCTCTTAAGAATCAAACCTAAGTAACTGATCACAACTGGTTCCTCAAGACTGTTTGGCAAATCATCAAAACTCAAAATACTGCAACTTATCAATTTTCCCCTTTTTGATGATGACAAACCTAAAATTAATATAACACTTGAGAACTAGATTCCTCACATGTTTCCCTGCGGATCAGACCTCTAATCAACATATTATCAGTAACATTCCCCCATGCGAAGAAGAGCTATCTTTCATGCACAACACAACATATCAATTTAATTCTGTTCCTTCCCCATGTTGACACCTATATAACTTCCCCCTTTTGGCGTCATTGAAAAGAAGCACAGTTAAAAAGAAGTTCAAAAACATTAACCTATGCCAATTGGGCAACACAACATAAACAATAACAAGAACAACAAGTGAATGTCATTGCACAAAATAGAGTGATTTCCCATAGTAGAGTAATTATAATAAAAGAACAGTAGTTTCAACAATACATAATATGATAATTTAAACAACTAAAGTACCAATGTCATCAAATATAGGAATCAAAAGAAGATAATAATTCAAGGGAATTTGTAAGAAGTGAAAGACATGCATCACTGGGTAGGAGGAAAAGTAATGGGTTAAGGCCTTGATGAGCTTGTCCATTCGTTCATTCACTCTCCTTTGATCAATGATCATCTGCTCTCTCAGTTCCTCCACATGTTTCCTCAATATTTCATTCTCACCTTACAACTTGGCATTCTATTTTTCCAAGGATCCACGAGGACCAGGTTCTCAATCTATCTTAGTAGGTTAAACCATCAATCAGATCACAAATAATCTCCCCAAGCTTCTTCTTATCAAGAACAAACTCAATCCCGTTCACATATATCATCAGAGTATCACATAAAACATAGAATTGTTTTCTTCTTCTTCATAAACGCTGGGACTTGGATGAACAAAGAGGTGATTTTTTTTTGAATTCTTTCTCACAAATAGAGATTTTTACACTTCATTCTCTCTTCCACAGTCACCACATTAGCAGGTCACACCACTTCATCATCAATCAGCCTACTTTTCTCAATCCTTTTTACTGGATTGGGGGTTCGTTTAAGCACAGAACTGTAAAGAAAAAGATCATCATCAAAATTAGCATCCTAAGATGGAAGATCATCATCAGAATTAGCATCCTAAGACGGACTTGAGAGATCAGGTCCCTCATTCAGTTCCCCCTTTTTCAGCACGTTCACCAATTCCTCCATCCTTCAAGACTTCTACAAACCCAACAACAATTTCAGCCTCACGCTCTAGAATATTATATCTACCCCGTTCCCTTTTAGTTAAACTCCTATCAAAATCTACCAAAGACTTCTTCGGGTTTTGATTCAGATGGAGTTAGGATTTTAGAAAGTGATAGAGTTGGGTTCACTTACGACATATTTTGAGAGAAGGATTCTTTTTGATACATGGTTGATTTTGGTTTTGAAGATAAGAATCGCTTTTAGTTGGATGTAAGATAAATAAGTGCTTTTTTGGGGCAACAGGGGGAGTTCAGAAAGGGTTTAACATTTTGTACTTCAAAAATTAGGAGAGAAGCAAGAGAAAGGTAGAAATAAATTGATGACATGACACTTCAGCAACTTAAAAAGGCATATAAGTATTGGAGAGAATATTAACCTGAGTCACAGGAACCAGGTTGCTTGATGGTTTTTGAAAATTTTAAGCAAAGACTCATAGAAGTACAATGTCACTCTTACTTGTTTTTATCCTGAAACTGCTATATGTGTATACCTGTAACAGTATAGATTTGAGTTAGATATCGTCGAAAAACACTTTTTAGCATGGTACCTTTCCTTCTTAACATAGCCAATAATCGAGGGACCAGGTCCTTAACTGAGCTTGATCAACCCCAACTCCAGACAATTTCTTTTAAAATGTTCCCTGCTCAGCGCCTTGTTGAGGATGTATGCTACCTGGTCCTCTGTCTTCCAGAACTTCATACAAATCAGAACCTTTTCAACATTATCCCTCAAAAAGTGATGTCGCACATCAATGTGCTTTGTCCTTTTGTGTTGCACCGGGTTCAAGTTGTAAATACACTAAAGTCTTCAAGATGTTGCTTGATCTGTACTAGTTGAGCCCAACAAGAAGCAACAACCGCGTATTCAGTTTTAGTGGTAGGAAGAACCACGCAGTTTGTTTCTTTGTACCCTATAAGATCAAGCACATCCCCAGAAAATGTGCCGTTCCAGATGTATTATTTCTATCTACCAGATATTTGACATAATCAGCATTAGCATGTCCAACCAAGTCAAAGTTATCTCCCGAGGGATAGTAGAAACCAGGTCCTGCATTCCTTTAAAATATCTTAGAATTCTCCTGGCAGCTTTTAGATGCACTTTTGTTGTCTTATCATTGTCCCATTGGGAGTTTTCTTTACTTGTAAATCTAAGAAGAAATTTAGTTCCCCCATCATACTCATTTCTAACTCACTTCCCATAAGTTTTGCAAATTCTTCTCATAGAGAGTCAACTGTTGCTCCAAGGATGATATCATCAATATAGATTTGCACAATAAGCAGGTTCCTTCCTAGTTTCTGGTTCCTATAACAGTTCTGTCAGCAGGTTGTGGAACCAGGTTCCACATACTGTTCCTCTTATATTGATAGAGCTCTTCTTTAGTTCTAAGGGACAGGGTCCATGTAAATCTAGAGTAGTCATCCTCAATGACGAAAATATGTACCTCTTTACTCCTCTACTTGGCAACCTCATAGATCCACATTGATCCATATAAAGGAGATCAAGTGGCCTTGAGATGCTAACATCCTTTTTAGGCTTGAAAGAGGATCTGACTTGCTTTCCTTTTACGCATGCATCACACACCCTGTGATCCTTGAAGCTTGTTGAGCAGGCCAGGTCCTTCTTGACGAATTTGTTTAGCAGTGTGAAACTTGTATGACCCAGCCGTCTGTGCCATAGCTCAGCATTATCATTAACGGCACTCAGACAACTATGATCCCCTTGTCACAGATTTGGGAAATACCTAGCAGGCTATACTTCAACCCCTTCACGAAGTACACATGTTCAAACGAGTAGGAAAGAGACTTTCCGATCTTTCCAACTCCCAGAATGTATCCCTTCTTGCCATTTTCAAAGGATACACTTCATCCTTGCAGGGCCTTCAGTGAAAGAAAGTCATTTGTACTTCCAGTCCTGAGCTTCGAGCAGTCGCTATCCATGTACCACTGTTGATTGCTCCCTTCCACTGTTCCCTACATAAGGAAATCAAGGGTTAGACTTAGGAACCTAAACAAGTTTAGGTCCCTTGTAATGATAGAACGGGCGAATCAAACTTCTTATTGCCTATACAGGCAGTACATATTTTCTTTTCAGGGAACCATGTTCCTCATCAATACGCCTTTTTTCAACAAAAACTTTGTTTCTCTGCAAAGACTAAATTTTAACTTTACAAGAGTCCTTGTAATGACCAGTTTGACCACAGTGAGTGCACAACCTATTATCGGCCACAATTACATAATTGCTACGGGGATTATAGGAGGTTTTAGCCTTTTGGAACCCGATGCCTTGCATGTTTCCATCATTACTCCTGTACATAGACGTTATTACATTAGAGGACCAGGTCCATTTAAGTGACTTATCAAGATCATTTTTAAACCCTTTTAAATCCTCCTGAAGTTGTCTATTCTTTCCAAGCTCAGGAATAGGACTTGTTTTAACTTTCTTAAACTCACTCTCAAGCTCAAGTTGAGCCTCACTAACCACTTCTTTACCCTTAGTGTTGTCCATCCATTTTTTTGTTTGTTTTTTCAACAAGTTTTGTTCTCTAGTTACTTCTTCCACTTGTTACCTTAAATCTATAATGGAAACTATCCCTCTCTTGTTCTATGTCACCCATTTATTCTATTAAAGCATTTTTCTCATTAATGAGGCTATAATAGGCATCAATTAACACATTTGCTAAGTACATCAATTTTTTCTTAGAGTAAGTTTTTAAATTTCCTTGAACATCAAGAAAACTTACCTCATCTTCCTCCTTGTCCTCGTCATCATCAAATTTAGCCATGAGTGCAAAGATTGACTCATATTTATTGTCAACAACCATCATAGATGCATTTCCTTGGTCATCCTCACCTTCAAATTTACTGGAGGAATCTCCCCAGTCAGCCAAAGCTTACTTCACCTTGTTGTCAGCAACATCTTTTCTTTTGAATTTCCTGTCAGGGACTAGGTTCCTCTTAGCTGCTTTATCAGTGTTGGTTTTTTAATGATCCTTTTTAAGAAGAGGGCAGTCTTTAACAAAGTGTCCAAGCTTTCCACACTTATGACAACAATCATTTCCATTGAAATTCCTACTGGAACTTCCTTTATTTGGAATCCCACCATTTTTTGAATCATCTTTAGGAATCTTCGAGTGAGATACTGGATGTCAGATTCATCACTACTTGAGTCTTTGTTGGCAGCCTTGAGAACCAGGTTCTTCTCCTTCTTGGGTTCTCTTCTTTCAAGATCTTTCTTTCTCTTCATCTCATATGTTTTGAGATTTCCAATGAGTTCATCAATGGTTAGGTTCTGCAAATCCTTGGCTTCAGTGATAACATTCACTTTACTTTCCCAAGAACCTGGTAAAACACTGAGTATTTTCCAGACCAGCTTGTTTCTTGGGATGACTTCACCAAGGGAGTGAAGCTCATTGATAATGAAGGTGAAATGTGTGTGCATATCTTGAATAGACTCATACTCTTTCATCTTAAAAATCTCATACTCAGTAGTAATCATATCAATTTTGGACTTCTTAACCTGAGTAGTTCTCTCATGGGCAGTTTGAAGAGCTTCCCAAATCTCCTTAGCAGACTGACAAGTTGAGATGCGGTTGTACTCATTTGGTGCGATGCCACAAACAAGAATCTTCTTTGCCCTAAAATTCTTCTCAATAGCCTTTCTATCAGCATCGTTGTACTCTTTTCTTATTTTTGGGTCTATAACTATTCCCTCACAAACAATTTTCATGGGAACAAAAGGACCATCACAGATTAAATCCCACAGCTTTGAGTCCTCAACCATAATGAAGTCATGCATTCTTGTTTTCCACCAACCATAGTATTGGCCGTTGAATCTTGATGGTCTGTACGTTGATTATCCTTCCTCATAATTTGGTGGAGCAGCCATGTAGATCGTTGTAGGTGTTAACCTTTTAGAAAGAACCTGCTCTGATACCAATTGATAGAAACCAAACGTCCACCAGACTGTATAGAGTACTTGATTCTCTATCAGTTCCCACTGTAAGCAACATACAGTAAAACCAACCAATATAGGGAATCAGGTTCTCTAATTGTTCCCACAGTAGCTCAACAGTAAATAAAGAACACAAAGGATTTTTACATGGAAAAATCCCACTCAAGGGGACAAAAACCATGACCTACACTTGTAAGCTAACTATTACAAGCCACACTCTATTACAAAGACTTCAACTTCAATAACTTATGATACCCTTACCACAAGTCACTTTGTCACTCGCTAGTTACAAGGACTTCAACTTAACTAACTTGTGATACTCTTACCACAAGCCACTTTGTCACTCTCTAGTTACAAAAACTTTAACTTATGACTAACTCTAGTCACAACACAAACTTAAGAGGGTTTGTGATTTTAGGTTTCCTAAAACACAAGTTATAAGAAAGCAAGATAGGAGTTACTGATGAAGAACAAATAACAAAGACTCAACAAACATAAGGACTTAAGATATCTTCAATCTGGTCCTTGAGGTTGCAACAACTTTGTTCTTGAGAGAGGTTGTGGCAAGCATTTGAGAGAATATTTTCTTTTTATTTTGCAAGTGTTAGGACCAATTGTCTTATGCCTTGCACCAAGTTGTTATTCTACAAAAGACGTCACTATGGTGATGTCAATTGATAATGGTGATGTCAATTCTTTGTTAGTACACGCCTCTTCCCAATAGGAAGTGATTGATGCACTGTCTGCTGCACTGTCACGTGTACAGTTGCAGGCAGTCACTTTCTGCTATTGCTTTCCAGAGTTGACTTATACTTCTGTCAGGGGAACACCAAGGGATTAGGTCCCTAATCTGGTTCTTGTGAATCTAAAGGAACACTGCCCCGATTATCTTGATTCATTTAACTTGAATGATTGTACTAGGCGTGCTTCAGGTCCTTTATCTGGTTCTCTCATGAAGTAAGTTATTTTTCCTCCCTTGATTGTATTTATACATGTGTGACATCACTTACAATAATGCAAGCAAGTTAGGTAAAAAGCCTTCCACAGAAGTTGACTGCTGCATTGTTCCTGTATAGTAGCGTGTGCAGGCAACAACTTTCCAGCTGGAGAGTTGACTTCATACAGTCTCCTCAAGAACTGATAGGGACATTTTCCCTTAGCTATTCCTTCCACTTTGAAGAGTTGAGTTATATCCCACGCTGGATCCCAACCTGGAACTTTGTGATCTCAAGGTCTTATAAATGTGTAACAGGTTCCTTATCTGATTCTGGATGGTAAGTTTGTTATATCATCAAAACATAAAGTAAAGTACTTATGCCCAAAGTACTTGTAAACTATCAATTCCCATCAACTACATTTGCAAACCTTTGCGGTGGGTCGATCATTCTCTTCCCTCTGCCTGTTGCAATTCTATATAGTTGTTGTTGAGTAGATGCATCAACATTATCATTTTGATCAGTATTTTGCACCTCCTCCACTTCCTCTACTTTAGAACTATTGGGCTGAACTAGTGGAGGTTCAATGTCTAGTTCTATGCGATCACTGACACCACGATCTGTTTCTACTATTACCTTCTCCCTCTGATTGTCTAGTGAGGCAGATTCATTAAATGTTACATCCCTATTAATAATTAGCCCTAGAGTCTTTTGATCTGTGGATCAAACCTATAACCTTTCACTCCAGTTGCATACTCTAAAAATATGCACTTTTTTGCGCCTGACTCAAGTTTTCCATCCCTCACATGAGTATAAGCAGGACAACCAAATATCCTTAAATTTGAATAATCAGCAAGTGCACCGAACCATACCTCAAAAGGAATTTTAAACTCAATAGTTGTGGATGGAGATCCGTTGAACAAAAAACAAGCTGTATTGATTGCTTTAGCCCAAAAATCTTTTCTAACACATGAGTGTGAAAGCATGCTTCGTGCCTTATCATAAAGCGTTCAATTCATAAGTTCTGCAACACCATTTTTGGTTGTAGTGTTCCGACACATGTGCGGTGTCTCACTATGCCCTCTCTGCTGCAGAAATTATCGAACTCAGAATTGAAAAATTCCAACCCATTGTTAGTTCGAAGACGCTTAACTTTTCTTTCCATTTTCCTATCAACCATCGTCTTCCATTTAACAAATCCCGAAAATGCCTCATCTTTTGTTTTCAGAAAATACACCCACACCATCCTCGAGTAATCATCAATCAAAGTCATAAAATACCTGGCACCACTCTTGGAGGGAACTCTGTTTGGACCCCATAAGTCAGAGTGTATATAATCTAACTTGTCTTTGGTCTTGTGCTCGGCCTTGTTGCTGAACTTTACCCTTGTCTGTTTACCAAATACACAATGATCACAAAATTCAAAACTTGATTTTTGTACCCATTCATCAAATTCTGCTTACTCAACAAAGACAATCCATTATCAGTCATATGGCTAAGTTGCAAATGCCACAACTGAGACTGGTTCATATCACTTTGCACACTTTAAGTATTCCATTCTCAGTGTGAAATTTATACCCTTGATCATCCAAATTCGAAAGGGAAATCAAATTTCTCTTTATCCGAGGAACATGCCAACACTCAATGTTTCAGATAATTCCGTCGAACATTCTCAATTTGATGTTACCAACCTCCTCTACTAGTAATAGATTATCATCTCCTATATAAACAGTCCCACTCATTTGCTTGTAAGTTGCAAACCAATTCTTGTGTGGACACATGTGAAAAGTAGCACTAGAATCAAGAACCCAAGAATTCTGCCCATGACTAGAACTCACAGCACATACTTCACCTACATAGTCACTATCATCAGAATTATTGCCAGTGTCAACAATATTTGTCGATTTATCTATTTTCTTCTTCACCTTAGGACAATCTCTCTTGTAGTGACCTTCCTCCCTGCACTCATAACAATGTTTCTTTCTTGCTCTAGACTTTGATCTCGCAGTTGGCTTTTTCTTGTTAACGTCCTTTGTGGTGTTCTTCCTATAATCACAAGATCCTCGCCCTCAATTCTACTATCTAGAAAGCTCTTTATCAACTCTTTAGATTTTAGTACATTATTAATATTTTCCAGTGAAATGCTGTCTTTCCCATATAGAAGTGTATCGGCAAAAGTATCATAAGATGGTGCTAAATAACATAACACAATCAAGGCCTGATCCTCACTCTCAATTTTGATATCCACATTCTTCAGGTCCATTATAATTGAATTAAACTCATCAATGTGAGTTTTAACAGTTGCACCTTCATTCATACAGAGATTATATAACTTTTTTTCCAGGTAGAGGCGGTTTGTAAGCGATTTCTTAGAATACAGATCTTTCAGCTTCTTCCATGCCGTTGCTGCAGAAGTTTCTTTAACAATTTCTCGAAGAACGCTATCTGTAACGGTCATGAATATCGCACTAAAAGCCCTCTCCTTCAGATCTCTATTCTTTGTATCTTTCATCTCTTCAGGAAAATCCTCATCAATTGCCTTCCATAACCCTTGTAACACCAATGATTATTTCATCCTACTCTTCAATATACTGAAACTAGAATCCCCGTCAAATTCCTCTACTTTATACTTTGTTGAAGATGATGAAGACATCTTAACCCTAGATTATATATAGAAACCCAAACCTTGCTGCGATACCAATTATTGTAGAATACCGTGGGTTACATGGCACACAATCACACACAAAGAAAATAGAGAAGAAAAATCAACACAAAGATTTAACGAGGTTCGACTTAGCATAATACTCGGGGCAAAAGCAGAGAGAGTTTTCCACTATGAATGAGAAGAAAAGCACAATATTTCTCTAGGATCCCCAAGCCTCTATATATATAGATCCCAAAAGGTCCCAAACATACAAGAGAATGGTTTCCAAATTTGACAAGGACTATAGGCTTTCCTTTCCCAAATCTATTAGGACAATGAGTTTTCCTAAACCTATAGGGATTATGGGTTTCCTAAAAATACAAAGAAATAATTCAAGCCACAAATAACATATTTGCTTTACAGAATTTAGCACCGATTTTTGGTTGTTGCTTAGTTGGCCATGTTGGATTTAAGCAATTCATATCTATATTAGAATATCAAGCTCAATTGGATTTAAGCAATTCATGTCTCTTTTTTTCTTTTTGTCTTCTTGAGCCGATGGTCTATCAGAAATAGTCTCTCTACCCTATCAGGATAAAGGTAAGGTCTGCGTACACACTAGCCTTCCCAGACCCCACATGTATGATTATACTGGGTCATTATTATTGTCGTTGTAGCTCAAGTGGACTGTATTCCCATATTTACTTTTATTCTTCCTCGTGTCTTTGACTTGTATTAAATTATATCTAATCTTAAATACTAGAAAATTTGAGATTGCATTTGAATAGTGATAGTAATCTATGATATTAAAACACCAAACTGTGAATTTGTTTAACCAAAAAATAAATTTTCTGTCAAATCTGGAAGATAGAAGAATCGGGTTACTGATAATCGAAATATAAATAAAGAAAAGAATTTTCGAAATACTCAGATAAGAAAGCTTGGAAATAAAAGTATATTTCAATCATGTCCCCATCACTGATTACATATTTCTCCTTTTATAGGTATCTTTGGAGAATCGTCTTAAATGTACGTTACACCTAAGCCATAATGAGGCTATTATGAATATTTAATGACATTAAATGCTGCGTTACATAATCATTACATTGAATACAAATATTCTTTAACGGCTTCGTTATTTATGTCTCTTGAAATGCTGTATCTTTATCTTCTTATTTGACCATGTTCATTATCTTTTTCGTATCTCATACGTAATTACGCTAAAATAGGGACGGGACTTCCGAGCCTCTTATCTCGTACCTCCTTTTTGATCCTGTATCTCTTTTTTATTATTTTGTCTCGCACCTCTTTTATCCCGCACCAGTCTACGATTCTTTGACCAATTATAACCTTTTGATGGTTCCACATGTCGTGTCTTATCCTCATTCATTTATGTATATATTTTTCCCCAATACAGATAGTCCCCCCACTTTTCATTTAATCAGTTTGAATACTTGGGAAGTGAATTTCATAAAAGGAGAATTTTTGTCACCATTAATACTCTGATAAAGTTGACGTTTCAACTGTCACTTCCTTTTAATGCACTAGACACGTGTTGCTTCGTCATTGGTTGTACTGTCTCATAACACTTTTTTAAATTTTCTTTTTGGCTTCACTTTTCAAGAAGTATCACTTATCATTATTACGGTTTCTTTATCATCGTACTTTTTCCAATAGTATAAATATAGCTTCTCTTTTTGTCTTGTTCCTCATAAATTAAACCGAACATTTTCGCCTTGCAAATTTTCTTCATTATTCTCTGCTTTAATTCAACTCTTGCATCCATGGCTTCATCAAATCCTAACCCTAGGAAAACTCCCACTCTAGATAATTTTCCTAATGCTCCTGTAAGACATAGAAGAGGAGGCAGATTATGCAATTTAAGCTCCACTCGTGATAGCACTTCAACGCCTTCTTCTGGTTCTGGTCCTTCTTCTAGAACCAGGGGTTATTCTCAAAGAGGTTTCTCTCGAAGTAAGGATTCTTCTGAGCCACTGCGTGAACCCTTGGTAGAAGAAATTATTCCCACAGAATTTTCTTTTCACCATGATAAAGAATCCCTAAAAACTCAAGTTGCTTCACTAGATCGTGCCGATCCTTATCCCACTCTAATCACAAGTGCTTTGGCACCCGTAGTTAGGAAGGACTGTCATTGGGCTGAAGATTTTCCAATTATTATTCCTAACCCAAATCAAAGAATCACCTCTTATATTATAGGTTATTCCTTTGTTTATACCTACCCATTTACTTTAGGGTTTAAACCAGCCATCGACCCGGTCATTCTAGACTTCTGTCGTTTCTTTGATGTTTGCTTGGGTCAAATTGGACCAATAGTATGGCGAGTTGTTGCCTGCTTGAGACATCTTGCTAGTAAGGCCAACGTAGATTTTACTTTCCCCCATTTGGTTTAGCNTACTATTGTGCTTCTTTTTCAGCAACCATGGGTATGGTTGAACCCGTATCCAATATCCGTGGTTGGGTAGAAAAAATTTTGAAGGATGCACCAATGGAAGGTAGGACGTGGAAAATCCTTTCTAGTCGCTACGGTTGGAAACCAAAGACTCATGGTAAGAGTTTGTGTTTTTTTTATTTTTTTATTTTTACCTTAAGTATTTCTAATGTCTTGGCTTTTTAACCTTCCTTTTCTTAGGTTTTGCCGCTCGAGGAGTTACTCTTGAAGGTGTCTTGGCATCTCGTGGCCAAGACATATTCCTAGGATCACATCAAGATATTTTAGCTCCTCCGAGATCTGAGAAAAGAAAATCAGTCTTTGAAGATGATTCTGAAGGAGAGGGTGAGGGCTCCTTGGTAACTAGACCACGAGCCCGGAGATGAATTTTTTCTGATGATGAGATCAATATCTCTCCTGACCTGCCCCTTTCCAAACCTGTCGTTGTTCCAGTGGTTATTCCTGATGATGACATTTCTCCCCCGTCTGATACTGTTGACTCTATAAACCAGCTTTTTATCAGTGGTTTTAGTAGTGGTCCTTTAGGTCCGGTTTTTATCAGTGGTTTTATAAGACTTCAAGTCCCCAAGCTTTGTTTAAGGGGCACTTTTGATTCGATGATCAAGTTTTATACTTGATTTTTAATATTTAAGAAGTTTGTTTTTTAAAACTTCCGTCTGTTTTATTCATGCCTCTTATTTTTGTAGGACTTAAAGAATAGATTGCATTTTTACTTTCTAAAAATGCTTTCATTATTCTCACGATTAAATAACATGAGTTTTATAAAAGAGGGCCCTTTTATATATTGACACTTGATAAAGAGGACGTCTCAACTTCATAATGGTGTTTTATACGATATAAGAAATAGGAACATACATATTTATCTGGAATAACTTGAACAAGTTTTTATTCATGAACTTTGACAAGTTGTAAATCATTCCTTGCATGTATTTAAATTACATCTATAACTTTCTTGTAACTATTTTTCTTGTAACAGATTCACAAAAAATAGAACAATAGATACTGGGTTTTTCCTTATAACTCGTTTTCATATACAGCCTTCACCCTAATTAGGAAGGGTTTGAGAGGTGATTCCATTGTTCTCATGGGAAAGAATACTATGATGGAATGTCATGACTCATTTAGCTTCCACTCTGCACTTGACTTCTTTTAGGCTTGATTTTACTCCGTCTTCTTTGCCTTTTATATACACGTGACTGTATATTCTATGTAGTCCCTCAAGTATTTGAGTGTTGAAGTATGAAGCCTCGAGCACTTGATAGTTTCCTCCATCTGGCCCCTTTCCTGAAAAGGAAATACGTACGGGACTCGGGGGTATGATTATAGATAAAGACTACTTTACCCGTGTATGTTTCTATCAGAATTATTGTAACCCTAGGCCTGGAATTTTAGTGTATTCCATTTTTCCTTACAGGTCGTGACTCATCATTTAGTACGGGTAAACGTTTTGCCTATCATCTAAAATCATTAGTCAAAAAATTGTTAATAATTCAAAAAACAAAATCTAACATTATGATACCTGATCGAGTGTTTTTCCTTAAAAGTAATATCTCTTCAAATGAATAGCATTCCAATGTGAGGGAAGTATTTTCCCATCCATTGTCTTCAACTCATATGCTCCTTTCCCTGCAATATCATGAATTCTATAGGGCCCTTCCCAAGTTGGACTTAACTTAGCAGCGTTGGCTACCTTTGTAGATTGAAAGACCTTTTTAAGCGCGAAGTCCCCAATTTTGAAGTATCGTAAACGAGCTTTCCTGTTATAATATCGTTCGATCACTTGCTTTTGTGCGGAAATTCTTATTAACGCAGACTCTCTCCTGCCTTCTAACAGATCTAAATTGACCCGCATCTCTTCATCATTAGATTCCTGCGTTGCTTGGGACACCCTCGTGCTTGGCTCCCCTATCTCAACTGGGATAAGTGCCTCAGCCCCGTAAACCAAGGAAAAAAGGTCTCACCTGTGCTTGTTTTCGTGGTTGTGCGATATGCCATAAGACTCCAGGTAATACTTCAGGCCAGTTACCCTTTGATTCCTCTAATTGTTTCTTTAAATTATTGATGATGACTTTATTTGTCGATTTTGCTTGCCCATTCCCTACTGGATGATATAGTTTTGATGTTATCCTTTTTATTTGCCAACTTTGAAGGAATTTCGTGACCTGATCTCCGATAAATTGTGGACCATTGTCACATACAATTTCTTTTTGTACACCAAATTGACAAATGATATTTCGTCAAATGAAATCCTTGACTTCTTTTTCTCGCACCTGTTTAAATGCTCGTGTTTCTACCCATTTAGTCAAATAGTCAGTGGGTACGAGTAGAAATTTTAACTATCCTTTAGATTGAGGCAATGGTCCAACTATGTCCATTACCCATATAATAAATGGCCACGGTGCAATAACCAGATGTAACAATTCAGCAGGTCTGTGCATATTATTCTCGTATCTATGGCATTTATCGCATTTAGCTACGAAGCTCGTTGCTTCTTCCTCCATTTTGAGCCAATAATATCCTGCCCTGATCAAAGTTCTTACTAATGACCTTCCTCCTACGTGGTTTCCACAATGTCCTTCATGTATTTCCCTCATTACATATTCCATTTGAGAAGGTCCAAGGCATCTTGCTAAGGGACCAACAAATATCTTTTGATAAAGGTTACCTTGTTTTAAACAGTAACGAGCTGCCTTTTTACGAAGTGCATATGCTTTGACCTTGTCATCAGGTACGGTACCATACTGTAGAAAAGCTACAATTTCATTTCTCCAATCCCAAGTTAGATTATTAAAATTTACCTCGTTCTTATCATGTTCGAAAATCGAATGAAATAAATGTATGACTGTGGTATTGGCATCTTTTGTTATATCAGCTGTGGATGCAAGGTTTGCTAAGGCATCTGCCTGCTTCGACATTATCATCCCTTGGTATTTGGATAACTTTCCAAGACTGGAACTGCTTTATAAGTTCCCTTACCTTTTCCAAATATTGCTGCATCCTTTCTTCCCTAGCTGTGTAAGTCCCCAACATTTGATTAACCATGAGTTGAGAATCACTTTTGATCACCACCTGGCTTATCCCAAGTTCTTGTGCTAATTCCGGACCTGCAATTACAGCTTCATACTCTTCCTCATTATTAGTTACAGAATTACATTTAATAGCTTGCCTAATAGTATCTCCCGTGGATGGTACTAAAACAATTCCTAAGCCTGCACCCTTAATGTTAGACGATCCATCAGTGAATAAAGTTCATATTCCTGGATTTGCTCCATTAAGTACCTGAACTTCTTTTTCGGCTTCCAATTGCATTCCTTGGCTAAAATCAGCCACGGAATCCGCTAGTATTTGGGATTTTATTGCCGTTCTGGGTAGACATGTGATTTCATACTCACTTAATTCTATAGCCCATTTAGCTAATCTCCCTGACAACTCATGTTTATGCAGAATATTACGTAAGGGGAATGCAGTTATTACAGCAATTGGGTGACATTGGAAATATGGACTCAATTTTCTAGATGCCATGATTAAAGCTAATGCTAATTTTTATAATTGTGGATAACGTTACTCTGCATCTAACAAAGATTTACTAACATAATAAATAGGAGATTTTTTACCTTGTTCTTCTCGAATAAATACTGCACTTACCGCAACTTCTGAGACTGCAAGGTAGATAAAAATTCTTTCCCCAACTTTAGGTTTTGCTAACAGTGGTGGGTTTGCCAAATATGTCTTTAAGTTCCTAAGTGCTTGTTGGCATTCCTCATTCCACTCAAAGTGATCTTGTTTTTTAAGGGCTGAGAAAAACGTGAAACATTTTTCTGATGACTCTGAGATGAATCTTCCCAAGGCCGCGATCCTTCCCGTGAGTCTTTGAACTTCTTTTTTATTTGAAAGTACATCAGGAATTTCTTCAATAGCTTTAATATGAGCTGGTTTCAACTCAGTACCACGGTTAGAAACAAGAAAACCCAAAAATGTTCCTGATGCCACACCAAATGCACATTTTTCTTGGTTCAATTTCATATTATATTTTCGTAAGATTCTAAATGCTTCAGATAAATGTGATAGATGATCATTTGAATGTTGAGTCTTAACTAACATGTCATCTTTATAAACTTCCATGGTCTTACCTAAATGTTATTGAAACATTTGAGTAACTAACCTCTGATACGTTGCACCAGCATTTTTAAGACCAAAGGACATTACTTTATAACAATAAGTCCCCTTGTCCGTTATAAAAGATGTTTTTTCCTCATCTTCTAGATCCATTTTTATTTGGTTATAACTTGACTATGCATCTAAAAAACTTAATAGTTCATGCCCTGCAGTAGCATCAATTAACTGATCTATATGTGGTAAAGGAAAAGAATCCTTCGGACAGGCTATATTAAGATTAGTGTAATCCACACATACGCGCCACTTACCATTCTTCTTAGGAACCACAACAGTGTTAGCGAACTAGTTAGGATACTTTACCTCACGAATTGACCCTATTTTGAGCAATTTTTGAACCTCTTCCTGAATCACTTGATTCTTAAAAGACCCTTGCTTTCGTTTATTTTGCTTGACTGGGGGATATGATGGGTCTTCATTGAATTTATGAGTCATGACCTCTGGTGGTATCCCTGTCATGTCAGAATGGGACAAAGCAAAACAATCTGCATTAGCTTTTAAAAATTCAATTAACTTACGTTTTACCTCTGGGCTGAGATTTGCTCCTATATACACTTTCCTCTCAGGCAAGTGTATAAATAAAACCATAGCCTCTAACTCTTCAATCATCGTTTTTATGTTCTCGTTTTCCTCTGGTTCTTGAATAGTGTCAGGCCTTGAATCCACGTCTAATTTTCCTTCTTCATCTAAGGTTGAAGCTGCTCCCTCCTTAACTGAATTCTGTAATTGCTATTTGTCTTCGCTTTGAACAGTTGAATCTGAAACGGAGTTTATACTCCTTGATATTTGTTGATCACCTCTGATATGGAAAATTCCCCATGGTGAGGGAAATTTAATAACTTGATGCAACGTTGACAGTACAACATCCATATCATGGATCCATGGCCTCCCAAGAATTATGTTATAGGCCATTTCCAAATCTACCACTTGGAACTTAGTATCTTTGACAACACCTTTTGCAAAGGTGGTAAGGATCGCTTCGCCCTTGGTTATGACATTGGAATTATCAAACCTTGACAAAGTATATGCTTTTGGAACCAACTTGTCCTCAGCTTGCATTTCGTGTAACACTCGTATCAAGATAATATTTACTGAACTACCTGGATCAATCAGAACACGTTTGACATTAGTATCATGTATGAGTAATGATATTACCAGTGCGTCGTTATGTGGAGTTATGAGGCCTTCTGCATCTGCGTCACTGAACGTGATATTCTCCTCCTCCAACACGTGTCGTAACTGCTTTCCATGAGTGATCGTCATTTTGGATATTTTATTGGCTGCAGTATGCGAGACAACATTGATCTCTTCTCCTCCACTTATAACGTTGACTGTCCGCTTCAGAGAGGGTGGTTTAGGGGGCTCCTGTCTATTTTTCATATATGCTTGTTTACTTTTCTCACTGAATAATTCAGTGAGATATCCTTGCTTTAGCAAATGATCTACCTCACTTTGTAGAAATCTGCAATCTGCGATTTTATGTCCGTGATCATTATGGAATTCACACCAGTGATCAGGGTTTCTTCTACTTGGGTTTGATCTCATCTCCTTCGGCCACCGTACCTTATCTCCCATGCCTCTTAAAATAGCCACGAGTTCGGAAGTAGTTACATTAAAATTATAACCACCAAACCTTGCCTTCAAACTCCCATCATCATCTCGCTGTCCACGGGTGCCTCGATCATTGCTGAACCTTGATGAAGAGCTTGATTCTCTATGTCTGGGCTTATGATCGTACCTTTCTTGTTTTGAACTTGAGTCTTTACCTGCAGGTCCCATATACGGATCGTACCTATTTTTACCGGATCTCTTTTCATTATCTGCATGCCTTGAACTTGTTTTCTCATCTGTTTTCGGTCGCAAGATAATATCTTCCTCGATCCTTATCTTCGTGCTATACCTGTTGTAGACATCGTTCAACGTTATTGCTGGGAATTCCCGAAGGCTTTTTTTGAGTCTCCTCGTGGCTTCTAAACTTTTCTCATTAAGATTACGAGCAAAAGCTATGGATGCCCAGTTGTTAGGTACTCGTCGTAGACACATTCTTTCTCGTTGAAATCTATCTACAAAATCCCTCAATAACTCGGAATTCCCTTGCTTTATTTTGAAGATGTCCTCCATCCTCTTTTCAACTTTTTGAGCTCTCGAATGTGCTTTAATAAACAAATCTGCAAGCTCGGCAAAAGAATTTATAGAACTTTTAAGTAAAAGAGAATACCAGGTTAAAGCTCCTTTGGTGAGTGTTTCACCAAATTTTTTGACCAGGACTAATTCTATTTCTTACGTAGTCAAGTCATTCCCTTTGACACATGTGGTGAATGCAGTGACGTGATCTCGTGGGTCTGATGTTCCATCGTACTTTGGAATATCAGGAATTTTAAATTTCTTCGGAATTGAGAGGGGGGCGGCACTTGGCTTCCATGGTTGTTGAGAATATTTGTCTATGTCTACTCCTTTGATCATGGGCGACACCCCAAGTATTTGTTCTATGCGTTCATTTTGCTCCTTAAGCTGTTTCTGCAAGGTTAGTACGAGATTTTGCAAATCAGAATTAGCTTGATTACCTAGGTCCCCTTCTTGCATTTCACTAGGAGTTCCTCCACTTCCTGAATTAACCAGTCCAGAGCAGGGGTTCTCTAGAGTGTTATTGTTTGGAGTTGGTGTTGGCGGGGCTACAGATAACTGGTTCACAAAGGCTTGAAGAGCTTTGCTAACTTGAGAAGAAATTATTTTTTGCAACGCCTCATTCATATCTTCGACATTGTTGAGTTGATCCTGTTCATTTGTCTGAGACCCATAGGGAGTACCTTCACGAGATCGTCATGGGGAGCCTCATGGAGAACCTTGGGGTGAATCTCGAGGAAAACTTCCTTGAAGTTATTGGTTTGTCTGAATTTTTGGAGGTCCTGGGGTGTTGTCGTTGTTGTTCGACATGATTGATGTAAATCAAGAAAATCAAGTAGAAATAACGTTGATTATCAGATTCCCGGTAACGTAACCAATTTGTTTAACCAAAAAATGAATTTTTAGTTAAATCTGGAAGATAGAAGAATCAGGTTACTGATAATCGAAAGATAAATAAAGAAAAGAATTTTCGAGTACCCAGATAAGAAAGCTTGCAAATCAAAGTATATTTCAATCATGTCCCCATCACTGATTGCATATTTCTCCTTTTATAGGTCTCTTTGGAGAATCTTCGTAAATGTACGTTATACCTACGCCATAATGAGGCTATTATAAATATTTAATAAAATTAAATATTGCGTTACATAATTATTACATTGAATACAAATATTCTTTAACGGCTTCATTATTTATGTCTCTTGAAATGCTGTATCTTTATCTTTTTATTTTATCAGGTTCATTATCCTTTTTGTATCTCGTATGTAATTACGCTAAAATAGGGACGGGACTTCCGAGCCTCTTATCTCGTACCTCCTTTTTGATCCCGTATCTCTTTTTTATTCTTTTGTCTCGCACCTTTTTTTATCCCATACCAGTCTACGATTCTTTGACCAATTATAACCTTTTGATGGTTCCACGTGTCGTATCTTATCCTCATTCATTTATGTATATATTTTTTCCCACTACAGAGTTACATTTGGATGACTTATGTTGAGAAAAGAATTTACTATAAGATGTTCTTTAATTTTCATTACATCTCTAAACACAAATTTGACTATTAGAAACAACAATGAAACTTAAACACTTCAAAACTTCAAAACTTATACTTATTAATATTTTTTTTAAGCAAGGGTTCTATTTCGACAGCCATGACAAATTGAAGTCCTTAACCTAATTTACGCCAAACTGATCTATACACACTTTGAAGTGAAAAAAATCAGAAATAGTTTGAATTACAACCACTAATTAAAAATTAACTATAATTTTAAATATAATCGAAATTTAGTCACTTTTTCATGTAAATATCTGAACTAAAAATCCTTAAATATCCGGGAAAAATTTCAGCTTAATATGTTTGAGTTCGGATTTTTTACATATGAGATTCTAGTATAGTGTGCTGAATCTTATAATATACTGGAGTTCCAACATAATATGCCAAAAGTTTATACGCATAAGCTCCATAATATACTGGAGCTATTCTTCATTTATCAGTATGAAAACTGGCTAGCCCATGCTATTTGGATTAGATAACTTTGGAGTAGAATATAGGAAACCCGGTCCATACTAGAGAATGTTCAGCCTTTAATATTGCAATATGAAGACTAATTAAACTATTAGATAACTGTGTGCATAGGTGCCAATAGTCTTTTTTCTTTAATTCTTTTATGCAGGCGAATGCTTCTCGATCACTCTATTCTCAGAATGGGGAAAGGGGAAAAGGAGATAAGAATACTATGCTATTGGTGGGATATGATCCCTTCACTGCTCCACCTAAACTGCAAAAGGCAAAAAGTTCATCAAGTGAGTTAGTCCTCAACTCTTGTCAACATACCTTTGTAGATGTAATTCTATTAACTCATTTTATATGCACATTAATATCTAGATGCATTGGTAACATAAAAGTCAAACCTAGACCGACTCTAGATCATGCACTTAGAATAACTAAAAACATCAATAAAATTTTTACACAGGAGAATACTTCCCGATCACTCTCTCAGAGTGGGGAATAGGGAAAAGGAGAACGGATGCTACACTATTGGTGATGTATGATCCCTTCACTTGAAAAGGAAAGAAGTTCATTAAGTGAGTTATCCTTCAACCTGGTCCAATAATTTTGCAGACGTATTTCTAAAATCCCCTTTTACACGAGCACTATAAATCTAACCGCATTGATAACATAAAAGCCAAACCTAGATAAGACTCCTAGATCATACACTTAGGATAACTAAAAACACATATATGAACCTAAAGTCCTAGACATTTAAATCGATAGGTTATATGTGTATCCCTGTTATATTTTGATGATCTAACAAACTTACCATTAAGAACCAGATAAGAAACCTGTTATACATCCTCAAGAACTTAAGATCACAGGTCTCCAGTCGGGGACAAGGTTCAACTTTTTAGAGTCAAAGGAAAAACAAAGGAAACATATAGCTACCAGTTTTCATGGTGATTGTACAAGTCAATCCCCCCAGCTGTAAAGTTGTTACCCGCACACACAATAGTGCAAAAATAGTGAAGTAGTCAACTTTATGGTGAATGCCCTTTACCTAACTTGCTTGCATCATTCAAGTATTGTTTCAAATGAATTATTAACATCAAGCAAAGGTACAACAAAAAACTTGCACATTCGAGAATTAATCAGCATTCTCTCAAGTCATATATCATCTTGCAAGTGACTCTCAAGGGCATCAAGAACAAAAAACAACATAACAATTCACCAGTTCCCTATATCGTGTTATTACACATCCTTAGTTGTGTTGTACCTTTGTTAAAGCGCTCTACCTGTAATTCTTACTTAGCATAGTTAGAAGCAAGGCGTAAGGAATCTTTGTAAATTATAAACTCTTGTGTTCGTGTCTTGGCTAGAGTAAGTAGAGTTGTAAGTCTTTGTAATAGAGTTATTACAAAGTGGATTGTAATAGATTTGTTACAAGTTAGTGAGTAGGAGTTTTTCACATAAAACTCCATTTTGTCATTTGCTTACTATAATGTCCATGTGTTATGTGGGAACTAATAGAGAACCTGGTTCTCTATATAGTTTGGTTGACCCTTAGTTTCTATTAATTAGTATCAAAGCGGGTTCTTTCTATCAGGATAACACCTAGAATGGATCCTCATGGCTGCTCCGCGAAACTTCGAAGAAGGTCAATTACCTACAAACCACCAAGATTCAATGGCCAATACTATGGATGGTGGAAGACAAGGATGCACGACTTCATCATGGCTGAAGACTCAGTTCTTTGGGATATTATCTGCGATGGACCCTTTGTTCCTAAGAAGACCATTGGAGGCCCCGCAGTGACAGTTCCTAAAACTAGAAAGGAATATAATGATGCTGATTGCAAGGCTATTGTAAAGAAGTTTCGAGCTAAGAAAATCCTCGTCTGTGGTATTGGACCAAATGAGTACAACAGGATTTTAGCATGTCAATCTGTGAAAGAGATGTGGGAAGCTCTCCAAATAGCTTATGAAGGGACAACACATGTAAAGCATTCCAAGATTGATATGTTAACCATAGAGTATGAGCTTTTCAGGATGAAGAACGATGAGTCCATTCAGGATATGCACACTCGCTTCATATCTATCATCAATGGGATTCACTATATTGGAGAGATAATTCCCAAGAATAAACTTGTTAGGAATATACTTAGTGTATTACATGGTTCCTAGGAATGCAAAGTAAATGCTATCGTAGAGGCAAAGGATCTGCAAGAGCTGACTATTGATGAACTTGTCGGCAATCTGAAGACTTATGAAATGAAGAAGAAGAAGGATAATGAGAGAAGAGATCCCAAAAGGGAGAAGAAACTAGTCCTCAAGATGGACATCAATGATTCAGGTGGTGAGGATGCTGATATGGCCTACTTGACAAAAAGGTTTCAGAAAATAGTTCATAGAAAATGAGGCATTCTAAAAATGGGCAGCTCCAGGAAGCGAAAAGGTTATGACCTATGTCATAAGTGCGGTAAGCCAGGACACTTCATCAAGTATTAACCTCTTATCAAGCAAGATCAGTACAAACACAACACTAACAAAGCAACTAAGAGGAACCCGGTTCCTGACAAACAATTCAAGAGAAAAGATGTCGCTGACAAAATTGTGAAACAAGTTCTTACTAGATGGGGAGACTCTTCCAGCGAATCTGAAGAAGATAATGATCAAGGTGATAGCTCCATGATGGCAGTGGAATGTGAAATAACTGAGTATGACTCAATCTTTGCCATGATGGAAAAATCTAACAATGATGAAAATTACAATGATAATGATGAGTTAAACTTTCTAGATGTCAAAAGAAATCTAAAGTCTTATTCTTCAAAAAACTTATGTCTTTGGAAAATGTTTTAATCAATGTTTATCATAGTCTTACAAATGATAAACATGCATTAACCGTGGAACTAAGAGAAGCAGAACAATCGAGAGATTTCTAGTAGTCGTTGTGGTAGACCTTAAAGAAACCACTGAGAGAAAGAAAAATATGCCCTAACTAAAAAAATTACAAACATAGTACATGAAAGAGATGATCTAGTGGTTGTTGTGGTCGATCTAAAAGAGACCATTAAGTGTGTTAAAAAGGAGAAAGAAGTTTTACCTGAGAGAGTTGCTAACATTGAGCATGCGAGAGATGAACTATTAGTAGTTGATAGGTTTTCAATGTCTTTGCCTTATCTTTTGATGATCTAACAAACTTACTGTCAAGGACCAGACAGGGAACATGACACACTTGGACCATACTACAAGTTCATGGATTCCAACTAAATATGAACTGCTATAGCTTCAAGAGATGGGAAACCAAACAAGGACCTGATACCCTTGCGGTTCCTTCACAGTAGTACAAAGTCAATTGGACACAGCTGGAAGTGACCTGACTGTCTGTACTGTTTCTGCCTACACTGCAGTATTCCAGTGCCCACTTATTCCTTGACCAACTAAAGTTCTTACATCATTTCAAGTGATGTCATCAAGGTGTATCAACAATGCGTTTATATCAAAACGTCACTTGAACACTTCTGTTGCTCATTCAAGCCTTTTGCAAAAATAGAAAAATTAATTCTCATGAGCTTGAAGAACAAAGTTAAACGCTACTACGGACTAGTTCCTAAAGTTAGTATTTTGTTGTCCTTAGTTGAGTTGTAACTTTGTGATTGTTCTTATTGTATCTCCTAAATTGCTTAGCCAGAAGCGTTGATTAGGAACATTCTTGTAAAATTTGTAAACTCTCTGAGTTTATGTTGTGACTAGGTTTAGTCATAATTTAAAGTCTTTGTAACTAGAGAGTGACAAAGTGGCTTATGGTGATAGTATCACAAGTTAGTTAAAGTCTTTGTAACTAGAGAGTGACAAAGTGGTTTGTGGTGAGAATACCACAAGTTAGTTGAGTTAAATTCTTTGTAATTGAGTCATTACAAAGTGGCTTGTAATAGGTGGTTACAAGTTAGTGAAGTTGAAAGACTACATGTGTAAATCGTGGTTTTTGTCCCCTTGAGTTGGGATTTTTCCACGTAAAAATCCTGTGTCTCATTTACTTACAGTTTTACTAGAATTTTTAGCATAACCTCATAGAGGACCAGGTACTCTACTGTTTGGTGGACTCATACAAAGTAATAATTGGTATCAGAGTGGGTTCCTCTTATCAGGATAACACCTAGGAAGGATCCTTATGGCTGCTCCACCAAATTTTGAAGAAGGTCAATCTACATACCGACCATCCAAGTTCAATAGACAATACTATGGGTGGTGGAAAATAAGAATGCATGATTTTATCATGGCTAAGAATTCTGAGTTATAGGATGTCATACGTTATGGTCCTTATATTCTAACAAAGGTATTGGAAGAACTTCTATTTTTAATGCCAAAAACTAGTAAAGAATATACCGATGCAGACAAGAAAGCTATGAGAAGAATTTTCGTGCCAAGAAGATTCTAGTATGTGGAATAGGACCTGAAGAATATAATAGAATCTCCGCTTGTGACACTGCTAAGGAGATATGGGAAGCTTTGCAAATAGCTCATGAGGGAGCCACCCAAGTAAAATAGTCTAAGATCGATATGCTCTCTATCGAGTATGAACTCTTCAAGATGAAGGACGATGAATCTATTCAAGATATGCATATAAGATTCACTTCCATCATAAATGAGTTACACTCACTTGGCGAAAGCATTCCTAGGAACAAGCTAGTGAGGAAAATCCTCAGTATTCTGCCTAGGCCTTGCGAAAACAAAGTGAATGTTATTACTAAATCAAAGGACTTGCAGGAACTAACTATAGAAGAGCTGGTTGGAAATCTGAAGACCTACGAGATGAAGAGGAAGAGTGAAAGAAGAGAACCAAAGAAAGAAAAGAACATGGTAGTCAAAGCTGATAGCAATGAATCAAGTAAGGAAGATAGTGACATGGCTTACTTGACCAAAAGATTTTAGAAGATGGTCGGAAGAAAGGGAGAAATGCTAAAAAGAGGCAGCTCTAGCAAACCAAAAAGCTATGATCTTTGTCATAAGTGTGGAAAGCCCGGACACTTAATCAAAGACTGTCCTCTCCTAAAGCAAGAAGTCTCCAAGTACAACCCTGAGAAAGCGGCTAAGAGGAACCCAGCTCCCTTCAAGGACTTCTAAAGGAAGAGATCTGCTAACAATATGGTGAAACAGGCTCTTGCAGCATGTGGGATTCCTCTAGTGAGTCTGAAGATGAAACTGATGCTGGTGATAGTTCCATGATGGCAGTTGAAAGCGAGGAAAATGAATATGACTCAACTTTTGTTTTGATGGCCCAATCAGATGATGATGAAGACGAGACAACAAAAAGGTAAATTTCAGGGATGTTTAGAGAAATCTGAAATACTACTCTCCTAAGATTCTCATGTCATTAGCTAGTGTATTGATTGATGCCTATCATAGTCTTATGGAAGATAGGGATTCCTTGACCTTAGAACTAGGAGAAGCAGAACCAACTAGAGATGACTTAGTGGTTGTAGTTATTGACCATAAGGAAACCATTGAACACTTCAGAGAAGAAAGAAATATCTCTTGGCAGTAATTGCAGACTTAAGGGAAACAATAGAGAGACCATGGACTAAGTCAAAGCTGGAAATTCTAGAAAAGGAAAAGAGGTAGCTAGTAAGGAACACATTAGGCTTGAAAACGAGTGAAAATCCGTGAGAACTAGTCTATGTGTTGAATCTGAGAAATACAAGTATGTCCAAACTGAGCTGGAAAGAGTGAAAAATGATCTTGAAAGGTCCCTAAAGTGGACCTGGTCCTCAGAAGCTATCATTGCCATGTACGTTAATAATTGTGGAAATAGGCAGGGAATAGGGTTCCAAAAGGATAAACCTCCCAACAACCCCCATAACAAGTATGTTACTATACCAGATAAGTGGCTATGTTCCCACTGTGGGAACAATGGACATTTCAAAGAAAATTACCAAGCCAGGATCCAGTCCATTCAGGAAAGCAAAGTGTTTTCTAAAAATGTAAATACTAAAAAGGGACCAGGTTCCACCCACAAAAAGCGCATATTAACTACATGGACTAAGAGAGCCCTTATTCATCCTCTTCTCTACTATAAGGGACCCAAAATTGCTTGGGTTCCTAAAAGTAACTCTTGATCTCCTTGTGCAGGGAACAATGAAAGGAAGCAGTCAACAATGGTTCATGGACAGTGGATGCTCAAAGGACATGACTGGGAACACAATGAACTTTCTTTCACTAAAAGCGCTGCAAAGAGGGAGTGTATCCTTTGGCAATAGGAAAAAGGGATAAATTTTGGGAGTTGGAAAAGTCGGGAAATCACTCATACACTATTGAGAATATGTACTATGTCAATAGTCTTAAGCATAGGCTCTTGAGTGTCTCTCAGATCTGCGATAAGATATGTACAATTACTAATCTAGTAACTGGTGAAGTAGTACTTGTGGCAAAGAGATACAAGAACATCTATGTAGCTGATTTCGAGTGCTTACAAAGTAGTGATCTGAGTTGTCTCAAAGATATTGATGATGATGTTGAACTCTGGCACAAAAGATTGGGGCACGCAAGCTTCTCTCTTCTGAACAAACTAATTCAGAAGGACCTGGTCCATGGTCCGCCCATGTCAAAGTTCAAGGTACAAAAAGTTTCTGATGCTTGTGCTAGAGGAAAACATGTGATGTCCTCTGTTAAGTCTAAAAGGGATGTGAGCACCTCAAATCCACTCAAGATTCTGCATATGGACCTATGTGGTCCTATGAGGGTGCAGAGCAGGGGAGGAGAAAGATACATTTTTGTGATAGTGGATGACTATTCCAAATTCACATGGACTCTATTTCTTAGAAAAAAAGATGGTACCTTTGAGGTGTTTATGGCCTTTGTGAAGAAAATCCAGGTGAAGATGGAGTCTAGAGTCGCATGCATTAGATTAGATCATGGAATAAAATTTGACAATGCCAAATTTGATGGGTTCTGCAATGAAAATGGCATCACTCACAACTTCTCATCTTCTAGAACTCCCTAGCAAAATGGAGTAGTAGAAAGGAAGAACAGAACTCTAGAAGAGGTGGCAAGAACAATGCTAATCGACAGTGAAATTGCAAAGAACTTCTGGGCTAAAATGGTCAACACTGCCTGCTACTTGGTGAACAGGTGCATGATCAGATCACTCCTAAACAAAACCCCATATGCATTGCTGAATGGAAGGAGACCCAAGCTGACTCACCTAAGAACATTTTGGTGAAAATGCTATGTTCTCAATAATGGAAAGGATCAGCTTGGTAAATTTGATGCCAAGAGTGATGAAGGAATATTTCTGGGCTACTCTTCTCAAAGCAAAGCGTACAAGATATACAATAAGCGACCCAATGTGTTGAGGAAAATGTTGATGTTATTTTTGATGGGTCGTATCCATCTAGTGAGAAGAGCGCTGAAGAAGATCAAGATGGAGAACCCTTACTAGTCCCTGGTGAAGTCATTGACATGACAAATGGAAAGGCAGATATGATGAGCCAAGTAAAATAGCTGAGTGAAGACAATACTATCTCATGTTCAATGGAACCAGGTACTTCAATTACAACCTCTGAAGCTGAAGAAAGATTGGTTGATGCAGTTTAGGGTACTTTACTAGCACCCGAGATAAGAACACAGGAAAACTAGTCAAATATACCTACATTATCTATATATGAACCTTAGACGTCTAACTAGAGACATAAATCTCTCATCCTCTTGACAACATAATTATCCTTCTAGATTCCGGAATACAAACCAGGTCAAAAGCCAGAAATCACTAGCTTTCTCAGCCTTCCTCTCCCAAATAGAACCCAAGAATATCAAGGAAGCCTTCAAAGATGCAGATTGGATTACAGCCATGCAAGATGAGTTACATCAGTTTGAAAGAAACAATGTCTTGCACCTGGTACCCAAACCCTTCGATCGGACCATTATAGGAACTATGTGGGTATTCAGGAACAAGCTTGATGAACATGGAAATACCACAAGGAACAAGGCTAGGCTAGTGGTTCAAGGCTACAATCAAGAGGAAGGGATTGACTATGATGAAACGTTTGCTACGGCCACTCGCTTTTGCATCTCATATTAAATTTACCTTGTTCCAAATGGATGTCAAAAATGCATTTCAAAATGGACTTCTTAAGGAAGAAGTCTACGTGAAGCAACCTCCGGAGTTTGAATGAAATGAACACCTTGAATATGTTTTCAAACTAGAAAAATCACTGTATGGGTTGAAGCAGGCTCCTCGAGCTTGGTATGAAAGGATGTAAAAGTTCCTCTTGGAAAATGGCTTTGAAAGAGGGAAAATTGACAACACCCTATTCCTAAAGAAATAGGGATATGTTGATGATAACTTTTTTGGGTCAACAACTGATTCTCTGTGTAAAGAATTTGCAAAACTCATGGGAATTGAGTTTGAAATGAGTATGATGTGGGAACTGAACTTCTTCTTGGGTCTTTAAGTAAAACAATCCACAAAGGGTACTTTTATTTGTTAGCAAAAATACACCAGGGAGCTCTTGAAGAGGTTTGACATGGAAGCATCAAAGATGAAACTAGGCCTCCTTTGAATCAAACCATGTATAGAGGCATTATTGGGTCTCTTCTGTATCTCACTGCCAGTAGACCTGATATTGTCTTCAGTGTGGGTGCTATGTACAAGGTTTTAATCAGATCCCAAGGAATCTCATTTGAACGCTACCAAATGAATTATCAGATATCTTAAAGGAACACGGGACCTGGTCCGTTATTATCCCTCAGATGACAGTTTTAATCTTATTGGATATGGTGATGCAGACTCGGCAAATTATCCAGTGGATAGGAAAAACACTTCTGGAATGCCTCACTTCCTAAGTTCATGTCTTGTCTCTTGGGGCACAAGGAAGCAAAACTCATTCGCTCTTTCAACACCTAAAGTAGAATATGTAGCCGCACCATCCTGCTGTGCTCAACTTTTATGGATTAATCAGCAACTGGAGGACTTTGGGGTACTCATTGAGAGTGTGCCTTTCTATGTGATAACACCAATGCACTCAACATGGCCAAGAATCCAGTTCAACACAAAAGGGCCAAGCATATTGATGTGAGGCATCACTTCTGAGGGACAATGTGGAGAAAGGGTTGATATGTATGAAGTTCTGTAGCACAAAAGACCAAGTTGCAGATATTTTCACCAAGGCATTAAGTAGGGAACATTTTGAAATAAATAGAGTAAAGTTGGGGCTTTTAAAGCCCAATTGAGAACCTGATTCCTCATTATTTGGCTAAAAAAACCACCTTTAGGAAAAATTGGCGAAAAGTGTTTTCTGGCCATGTCTAACTCACTTCAATACCATTACAGGTAAACACGCAGGATGAGTATAGAAGTTGTAGATGTAGTGCATGGATGACAAAGGAGGATTGATACTTTCAAATAACAGGTCGAGAACCTGGTTCTTGTACCAAAGGTTAGTAGTTCTGCGCATTCTTTAATACACATCTTAAAAAGTATACAAAACACAACTGCCATGTCATTCACCTTTTCAGATCCTGCTGTCACGTCTCTTCACTTCAAAATGTTTCATCTCCCACTGAAAGGTTGCACTTCTCTATGCACAACCGCCATTTTAGAATCGATCCCTATCTCTCTCTTTTCATAATTATCCATTCTTAATAAGACCCTCTTCTGTTCTCTACAAACCATAAGTCCTCCATTAAAACTTCCCAAGGCACCCGTACTCTATCTTTTCAATGGTTGGTACTAACTCTGACATCCCTGCCTTTGTCATCCCTGATACTAAAAAACCTATGGAGTCCTCCGTCCCTTCTGAGTCTTTTATAACCACTCCTACTCTCCCTGTTGGAATCACACCTTACACAAATTCTCCGTCTCTTTCCATTTCAGAAACCCCTAAAAGTAATAATCTGTCCTCTCTATCTTCTGAGGTTCCCACTAATCAAATAGTAAGTGGAGAGTAATGTCAAAGCCATAGAGTCACAGAGGGTTCCGCCATTGTTGCTACAAATTCCGTGGTGGCAGTGGTGCCGATTGAGAAAGAAAATGTTGTAACCATATTTGTGGTATCTGCTGACGGTGTCCTTCGGGAGATAATTACTCAAAAAACAAGGTACAAGGTATGGGGAAGAATGATCTATAGTGGCTGTTGAGGACGTTGCACTAACAGAAATTACTGGGCTCTCATATGAGGAACCCAATCACTCTCCAGAGGACCCAGGTCAGGGTTCTCATTCCCAGGACAGTTATGCTCCTGCTTTGATATTGCGCCTCTAGACATTTAACCTCCTGAGATGAGGTCCAAAGATGAAGAGGATCTAGATAACTTGGCTCTCGATGCATTCATAGTTAAGCGGAGGGTTGTGTCCATTCCTGATTCTTCCACCAGATGACCTACTACCAGGTTGCAAGCTGATGTTCCAAACGTCAATACCATACGGGGGGGGGGGGGGTGATTTGTGTGGTACCCAATTTTTGATCTAGAAGAACCTGGTTCTTCTAGGTGTTCTAACTACTACTGTTTACGGAATTAAATTACAGAAAATAAAAGAACACAAGGATTTTTATATGGAAAACACCTGGCTCAAAATGTGAAAAAACCACGACCTACTATTCAGTAGGATTTTCCCAAACATCCACTAAACTCAATGAGCCAAAACAACATTTATAAAACTCTCGTAAACCTAAGGATTAACTCTAATCCCTGTGTGGCACACATCCTCAGCTGTTGCGACACTTTCAAGTTAACTCTAACTTGAATACTCAAAGTACCTAATACAATTGCTTCTATGAAAGCTGGAAAGGTACAAGTTTTAAATCACCTACTACAATTGAACTAGAATAAGAATAAACACAATGGAACTGGTTATTCTATCTTGTTCAAGTAGCTGCAGGAGTGCACACTCAATCTCACATAAATTGCTTGCAAAATAGCCTTACTCTTTTGCTCTCAATTTTGCTTAACTTCAGCGTTTGTGCATATCTATAAAACAGAACAACTCAGTTATTTATTAGATTAGTAATTAGAGTTGGATTGTGACTCAATTTCTTATCCTTCATTGAGTTTGAGTCCTAGACTAATCCAAACTCCAACCCTTATCTGGATGTGTTCTCTTTTCATAAGAAGACATCTTCTCCTTATCCCATATGCAATCTTTTCGATCAGTTCAGAAGATATTCAGAATATATTGTTGCTTGATCCCAAGGACTTATCTTCTTCACGTGCTTCTCATGTGCATGGGCCATAACAACTGTGCCTCCTAAGATGAACCTGGTCCTTCACTGAGTTCATTTGTCATTCTTCAAAGCTTCAACTAATCTTGGGCCAACAAATTCCCCCCTTTTGATGATGACAAACTCTGTGCTTTTACTGATCAGAGAACCTGTGGAACTCAGCTAAAAATCATCACATGAAAAATTTAACTTATCATTAAGGGCCAAATTTAATTAGGTCATAAACATCACTGTTCAGAAAATATACACACAATTTCTTTTTAAGCACAATATCTTCCCCCTTTTGGCATCATCGCAAAGTTGCATAAACATGTGAATCCCAGAATATTAATCATTACTCATGGCCACTGGGGCAACTGCAAGTGAAAGCATGCTTTAGTTAATCAAAAATCAACTTGAAAAATATAACTATTAAGAGAAGTGCAAATTGTCATTGATAAGACAGTGCTTCTACAAGACAGTCCACAAAAAGAAAGAACAAAAACAACTAATCATGAGCAAAAACAAGAAAAATCCCTAATCTGGGTCACTGGGGGTAACTGAACTTGTTCAGAACTAGGTCAAAGAGGGCTAAGGCTTTGAAGAACTAGATGGTTGGGATTGTAGTAGGTTGAGCATTGTTTGTAGCATCCCTTCACTCTTTTCTTTTTCTTTTGCTAGTTCTGCTTTCAGCCCATTCCTATCTTCTTCCAACTCAGCCACACGAGCCTGAAGCCTAGCAATCTCAACATCTTTGGTCCCACATTCTTGAACCAAAGCCCTGACCTTGATATTCACTAGAGTCCTCACTGATAAACCGGGTTCAACAGGGGCTACACTTAGCAGATAGTCACAGGCCTGGAGAGTCTTGATTCCAAAGTGTTCCTTACTGGAGGCCATTTCACATTTCTTCAAAGGAACGTTCAGCCTGTCCAATACAGTTGTTAGAATGAATCCATAAGGAGTAGCATGAGCCTTTGAACCATTGATAACTCTGTCCAGCAGTTTAACTATGAAAGCAGGCCAATTAATCTGGTTACCCCTCACAAGACACTCCATGAGAACCAGGTCCATGTAATTTGTAGTGTGCCTCCTCTCCTATCTAGGCAGCAGACACTTGTTCACAAACTCAAAGAGCACTTTATGCTCTGGCTTCATTTCACTCTTTTGAACAAATCTTGCCTCAGGAACTCTTCAGCATCCTTTGTATCACAGAAGTTCCTGGTAATTTGGAGTGTTGTGTGTAGATCATATAGAGAAGGCCACCTTTGCCTAGTGTAATCATCATAGCCCTCACTTGGAATGTCTAGAATCCTGCCCAAGTCAGGTGCATCGAACTTCACCTTCACACCTTTCACAACACTGGTTACTAGCCCATTTTCCACAGAGCCATTTGCCATGAATTCAATCAGCTCTTTTCTGTCTAGTCTTCCATCCATATGAAGGACCATGTCCTTCCACCCCTGTGCAGCTAAAGCATCCACCAACCTAAGCATGTCTGGCTCCTCCAGGTCTTTCAGCTGCCTTCCCTTCAATATCTTCCTCCTGCTAAAAATAACAAAACGATCTTGCTTTTGTTCAGACTCCTCCTCTTCTTCTTCTCCTCTCCACTGTTCATCTTATTCTTCAGTAATTTTCACTTGTTTTCTCTTTACTATAGATCTAGTTCTTTTAGCCAGAGAAGGTTCAACAGGTACATATTTTGAAGACTTCTTTGCAGGAGTCTTGGTTGTTTTTGGTTTGACATTGGGAACCTCTACAGTTGTACCTCTCTCTTGATGGACCAGTTCCATCTCCTCCTCCTCTTCTTCAGCAGCCTCCGAACTTTCCACTACCTTTTCTTTTCCCTTTTCATTTTTCTTTTTCTTACTCTTCTCTAATACTTCCTGTAGTTCTGCTTCACTTTTCCTTACTTTGCTCCTTGTAGTTCTTCCCTTGGGTACAGAAGTAGTAGCAGTCTTGGGAGATATTACTTTTCTTTTCTTTGAGGGTTTAGAAGCAACTAGGGTCCTTTGTGAAGAAGCCTTGCTCTTCTTTGGGTCATAACTGGCCCCCACTTTCTTTAGAATATCTGCTAAAGTCTCCTTCACAGAAGAACCATCTTCTTCTTGTTGCTTACTCATTTGAAGTCCCTCAGCAGCCTCTCCTGATCCGCTTCCCCCTGACTTTAATCCACCTTCTTCTCCACCACCACATATAGCAAGAACCTCCCTTTTCTTTTTCTTTCTCCTCCTACTAAATTCAGCCCCTTCAGCATTTTTCAGAGAAGCCACCAACACAAACCTACTATCTTCCTTCTCTACTATATCAGAAAATACAAAACAGGTGTTTACCTCACCTGGGGTTTCTTGACTCTTGTCATTTTCAGAAGACCCAGGTTCTTCTCCTTCACTAGTAGAGATGAAATTTTCAGACTCAGCGCTTGAGTCAGATTCTTCAGCTGAAACTTCTTTCCTTTGACTGGCCTTTAATTTTTCATTCAAAGCTTTTCTAAGAGAACCGGATGCTATAGTTTTTCTGGCTAACATCTTTTGCCAATGAAATCTGGGTTTTGGGGTTTCAACTGGATGTTTTGATGATGAAGTATTAGGGGAAACAGATGGGGGAGTTCCAGGATTGTCTTGAGAATTAGTGATGGCGGAGAATTTCTAGAGATCTTTTGGGAATTTTTGGAGAAGAAAGGGGTTTATCAAAAGTATTGGAGAATTGAATGATGGTTATGAGTGATGAGAGAAGGTGTGGAGTGTATTTAAAGAGGGATCATGATTAAGCCTGTAACGACAGCCTTTTTAGTGGTCAATTAGGAGTCTAATCAAATTAGAATTCCGGTCTCTTTAGAGATTAATGAGCGACGCTAGTTTTTAGGAAGAAATCCCGTTTTATTTAGACTCCTAGGATAATGAAACTGGTTCAATGCTCAACGGATAGAATTTCTGAAAGTTTGGTGTAATTAGACTTATGATCATGATTGGTAATTTTGTCTTTTGAATTGTGCAAAGTATAGAAACATACCTGAACTTTCTTATGAGCATATACTGATGAACCAGGTTCTTCAAGTAAAACGTCTCTTGATCATGCCTCAAATGTCAGAATAGAAAAAATTTGTAAGAGATTAAAGATTCATATAAACACATGTCATAGGAGTATACTAATTAAAGTATGAGACTTAGTAAGAATTAGCTTAGATATTTACATTGAATTAAGAACTCCTAACCAATTTTTTTTTTCATTCATTTTTTTCCATTGTACATTCTTAACCGGACCTTTTAGGTGATCTTAATCATCCCTAATTCCAACCTGTTTGTTTCAAAGTTTTCTCTACTCAGTGCTTTAGTGAAGTTGTCAGCTATTTGGTTATTAGTAGCACAAAATTCTATGGAGATTAACCCTTTCTCATAGTTATCTCTTAAGAAACGATGTCTAACATCTATGTGCTTGGTCCTTTTATGATGAACATGGTTCTTTGTCATACATATAACACTAGTGTTATCACAAAATATTGGAATACACCCCACTTCAATTCCAAAGTCTACCAGCTGTTATTTGATCCATAGCAATTGAGCACAACAAGAGGCAGCAACAACATATTCAGCTTCAGTAGTAGACAGGGTTACCGAATTTTGCTTTTTGGTAGCCCATGACACTAGACATGACCCCAAGAAATGTGCCATACCTGATGTACTCTTCATGTCCGCCAAGAAACCTACATAATTAGCATTAGCATATCCTACCAGATCAAAATTACTACCTTTGGGATACCAAATACACAAATCCGTGGTGCCTTTCAGATATCTCAGTATCCTCTTGACAACAGTCAAGTGTGACTCCTTTGGTTTGCCTGGAAATGAGCACAAAGCCCTACACTGAAAACAATGTCAGGTCTGCTGGCAGTAAGATACAAAAGTGAATCAATCATACCCCTATACAACTTTTGATCAACTGATGAACCAGGTTCATCAACATCTAATTTAGTGGCAGTTGCAATAGGTGAATCTATTTCTCTGGAATCCTCAATTTTAAACTTTTTGATTAGTTCTTTTTTATACTTCTACTGATGGATCATGGTTCCATTTGGGCTTTGTTTAATCTGCAAGCCTAGGAAGAAATTGAGTTCACCCGTCATACTCATTTCAAACTCACTTCCCATTAATTTTGCGAAGTCCTTACTCAACCTATCAGTAGTGGCCCCAAATATTATGTCATCAACATATATTTGTACAACAAGGAGGTCTTTACCTTTTTCCCTAAGGAACAAAGTGATGTTAATTTTATCTCTTTTGTATCCATGCTCCAGTAGGAATTTTGATAGTCATTCATACCAAGCTCTTGGGACCTGTTTGAGTCCATATAGAGCTTTGTCCAGCTTGTACACATGCTCAGCACGTTCCTTGCTTTCAAATCCTGGAGGTTGTTCCACAAACACTTCCTCCTTGAGGTAGCCATTTAGGAAGGAACTTTTGACATCTATCTGATGGAGAGAGAATTCCATATGTGCTGCAGAGGCAATGAGGAGTCTGATTGCCTTTAGTCTTGCAACTGGAGCAAAGGTCTCATCATAGTTAATGCCTTCCTCTTGGTTGTAGCCCTGAACTACCAGCCTTGCCTTGTTTCTTGTAACAGTTCCATCTTCATCAAGTTTGTTCCTGAATACCCATTTGGTGCCAATAACTGGCCTATCCTTGGGTCTAGGAACTAGATGCCAGACTTGGCTTCTTTCAAATTGATTGAGTTCTTCCTGCATAGCATTGACCCAGTCTGTATCTTGCAAAGCCTCAACAACAATTTTAGGTTCAATAAGAGATAGAAAAGCATCAAATGCACACAGATTCTTTAATTTTGTCTAGTTTTGACTCCAGATGTTAGATCATTAATGATGGTCTCAATGGGATGAGAACTTTGATACTTGTGAGATTTCACCAACAACTGGTTTCTACTAGATGATTCTCCTGTGTTCTATTGATGAGGAACAGGTTTATGAACAGGTTCTTGTAAAGAGTTTGTTTCATTTTCTCCCTGACTAGTTCCCCTTGTCAGGTTGCCTAGACTGGAAGAACTTGTTCCTTCTTTTGATGTTGCTTCAGTAAATTTTCTTATCAAGCCAATGGCTTCATCTTCATGTTCCCGTCTCTCAAAAAGAATGTTAGTTTCATCAAATACAACATGCACCCTTTCTTCTACACACAGAGTTCTTTTATTGAATACTTTATATGCTTTGCTATGTGAAGAATATCCCAAGAATACTCCCTCATCACTTCTGGGATCAAACTTACCTAGGGAGTCTTTTCCATTATTGTGCACATAGCACTTGCAACCAAATGCCCTAAGGTGGGATATGTTTGGTTTTCTCCCTTTAAGTAACTCATAGGGAGTTTTCTCAACAAGAGGTCTAGTCATGTATCTATTGATTATGTAACATGCAGTGTTTACAACCTCTGCCTAGAAGCTATGGTGTAATTTTCTAGAGAGAAGCATGGTCCTTGCCATATCCTCAAGGGTCCTGTTCTTTCTTTCAACTACAACATTTTGCTGAGGAATTCTAGGGGCAGAGAAGTTGTTATCTATACCATTTTCATCACAATATTCAGCAAATTTTACATTTTCAAATTCAGTTCAATGATCAGACCTAATGGATGCAAGTTGATTTCCTAATGGTTTCTGAGTTTTTCTAACAAAGACAGTAAACATTTCAAATGCCTCATCTTTGGATGTTAGAAATAGTACCCAGGAAAATCTAGAATAATCATCAACATGCACCATCACATATTTCTTTCTACCTCTGTTCATGGTTCTCATTAGACCACAAAGATCCATATGAACCCGTTCCAACATCTTGGACGTTCTTACCATTTTCTTGGATTTGAAGGATGACCTTACCTGCTCCCCCTTTGCACATGCCTCACAAACTTTGTCTTCTTTGAACTTGATATTAGGTAACCCTATCACCAAGTCCTTGGAGACTAATTTGTTTAGCTGATTTAGACTGGCATGGCCACGTTTTTTGTGCCACAGGAGGGGATCATTAACTAGCACAGTTAGACAAGTGAGTTCATTTTCTGAAAGAGTTGACAAATCTACAATGTAAATATTGTTAACTTTTTTTCCCTACAAAACAATCTTGTCAATGGTAAGTTTAATCACAAAACATTTGGTAGAGGTGAAAGCTACAAGGTTACCTCCGTCACACAGTTGTGACACACTGATTAGACTATCTTTCAAGCCATCTATGAAGTAGACATTCTCCATGGAATGAGAGCCTATATTACCTACCTTTCCAACCCCAATGATCTCACCTTTCTTTCCATTTCCAAAGGAGACATTACCTCCTTTCATGTTCTCGATTGAATCGGATTCTTTCTTGCCCAGCTAGGCAGTTTATGTTTTTCTTGAACAAAAGCTTTGTTCCTTTGACTGGCCTTTTCTTTTGCATTGCATTCATTTTTATAATGGCCACTCTTACCACAGTGTGTGCAGATCTTATTTTCAGGAAGTGTGAGGTACTTGTTGTCACACCTCCTTTTTACGCTACCGCACCCCGCGAAGGGCGTGGTAAAGGGTGTTTTTTCAATTAAAGGGCAATCGAAACGGGATTTATTATTCAGAGTTGGAGTCGCCACTTGAGAGATTTATGCTGTCCCAAGTCACCAGTTTGAATCCCGAATCGAAGAAAAAATTGACTCCGTATTACAATCTACGAACCAAAAATTCGGATAAGGAATTCTGTTAGCCCGGGAGAAGGTGTTAGGCATTCTCGAGTTCCGTGGTTCTAGCACGGTCGCTCAACTGTCATATTTGTCTTAATCGGATACCAAAACATGTTCTAACTTATGTTCCTTTTATTAGTAACCCACTTTTATTTTTTATTTTAATAAGAATTGCAACATCGTAAAAATGCGTCTCCAACCCCGTCGCACCAGTGCACCCGTGGTTGTCAACACATTTCGACTCCGTTGAGATTTGTATTTGGGTCACATAAATGTGCACCCGTATTTAAGAACGGTAATATTATTAAAATACGCGCCTAAATCAACTACGCGTTTATTATCTTTGGGAAAGACCGTGAAATTCGCTAAACGATCCTCCTGAGTTTCTAAGTATTTTGTATAAGCAATTATTGAGGGCCCCACATTTGTATTTTTATTTGGCGAGGCTCATCTCATCATTTTATTAAAAGGTCAACCTAAAAGTGACTACGATTTTCTACTTGTCTCTAAAATAAAATAAAATCCTAAGTAATTATTGTTATTTTGGAGCTACTTTACTCGTTAAAAAAAACCTTGTAATATCGTCGAAAACAAAGCACAAGTGGGCCTGGCGGACCCAAACCATGCCCTGCAGCTTTGGGACTCAAGTTGAGTCTTAAGCAATATCTTAATTGGGCTGTCAATTAGCCCAGTTATTTACAAATCATGGGCAATCAGCAAAAGACTAATATCTAAATTTGAATGGAAAATACAACAAATTGTAAGAATTAAGCCGTTACTACTGAATTGATACTTCACAGGACCCGGGAATCGATATACCCTTCTTCTTTTTTTTTGAACTTTAACTACCAATTACATCACATTACCAAATTGAGTTTAATTCTCATTTTTAATAACATTTACCAATCCCTTTGAACCTATTGTTCACAAATTGCAAAATAACTAACGAGGTTCAACTACTGAACATCTCAAATCTATTCCGTAACTACAAATCCAAGTGGAATTGATTACTAAACTTGCAACCATTTTTGAACCTGTTTTCACTACCACAGAACTCAAGGAAGTGTTTAACTCATAATAAAAGTATGAAACAAAACAAAGGCTGCACAGTTTACTGAATTCAATTTGCAAAATGCTCCAACCTATTCGAATCTCAATGACTACACAATTATAGAGTTTGACGCAATGACTATAACTGAGGCTCCAAATATCAGTCCACACTACTTAATCATAGTCCAATTACAGTCCATTTACACATAATGATTTAAACTTCAAATAAAGAGCCATCTTGTGCATTAAAACTAAACAGAAATAGAAAAATCCTAGAAAAACGACTTCAGGTAGTGTTTCAAACAGCATTTCATCATGTATTTCCTCAACTCAACTTAGTTACATCGATTCTTAAAAATCATATGAAATCAGAAGGTGTACATGGTATTGGAAACACAAGAAGAGGAAGGAGTGATCAGCAGCAGTAATAACAATATAGCACACAACAACAATAGCAAAGATCCAGCAGCAAACCCAGGAAAACCAGTTGCAATTCCAGAAATACCAAACAACAACACAAATAGACCCAGGAAATGACTAGGATTAAACCAGACTTTGACCCAAAATACAAATGAAACAGTGTCCAGTTACACACTCAAACAGACTGATCTAAAAGATGCAAAAGAAGTTCTCTCTTAGATTGATTCAGGAAGAACTCACAAGGTTGATTTCTTCAGGACTCTTTTTAACTGTCTTTTAATCAGTCCCTATATTTCTATGTGTTCAACTTATCAATTTTCAGAGTTAAACTCTTGGTTTTTCAGTAGGAATCCCTTTCAACTGATCCTTAAAGCTCTCAAATTATCAATGTCTTCTCTTATTGTCCTAGGCTCTCAATTCATTTTTTTCTTCCATGTCTGATTTCCAGCCTTTAATATACGCATTCAGCTAGTGTTATACCCACTATGTTTCAACTTTTCAATTGTTAATTAACCCATTATCCTAGTGCTTTTATTTATTCAATAGTGCCCATTTTTAGTCCTTAAAATCAGCAATAAGTTCCATTCCCACTAAGGAATGTTTCCACCTAGCTAATAGCAGCCTTTAGTTTAATTACTAGGTAATTTAATTCCCAAACTACCCCTTAAATTATTCCTGTGATTTATTCTACCCTTCAGCTATAACCAATTTTCTTAACCAAAATCAAACAACAAACTCAAACTACACAACTCAGATCAAATAGCAAACTGATATTAAAATACTAAGATGCACACGTATATGGGAATAACTGGCTATATTCACAATTCTAAACTAAACCTAGACAAAATGAATGAAACATTGTAATATTATGAATTCATATGCAACAAACTGATTAGCAACGGAAAGGGAAACATAATAAGACAATTTTGAACCAACATTAATATCAGACGATCACAGTTTTATACAATTACTACTGAACTTGCATAAACTCGAAATACTCAACAAGGTAAGGAAGAAACAAATCCATAGTGAAACCAAATAGACAGGGGTTCGAGTGATTTCCTAAATCCAAATGACTATAAAATCCAATTAACACATTGATGAAAAATTTGGACCACAAAAAGGTCCGTAGGAGAAGGAAAAAGTAATTGAGAGAAAAATAACGAAACTCAAATGCACCAGATAATAACAACAACAGAAAACAAACAAAAAATAAAAGGAAAGAAGAAGAAACTTAAGAAGAACTTACTGATTTATGGATTCCAATCAACATGCCTTCAAAATTGGTTTCCAGTTAGTATTATACGCCTATTTCGTCAGAAACATGCTTATAATACTAACTAGAAACCAATTTGACCTTGACAATTTCACAACAGCCTAGAACCACTAAACCCTAGATTTACCATTCGAGACATTGGAGGAGGATTTGACGGAAAAAGGGTATGAGATTGGTATGAGGGGATTAAGAAGGCTGTGGGGTGTTGATTTGGGACAGTTTAGGTCAGCGCCGCCACCAAGAGATTTAGTGGCGGCGCTAGGGTTCATATGGTCATATTGATATTCGAGGAGTCCCGGGGTAATTCAAAGGAAACCAACGACCTTTGAGTGACGGGGGAGGTCCAGGGGTGGCATGGTGTTAATTTGGGGTCAAATGGACAAGGTGATGTTTGGGTAAGTTCTTCAATCTAATATTCAAAGAACTCAGGGATGATTCGAGAATGATGTAGTGGGGATTTGGAATGGGGAGGTCGAACGGAGGCTGTGGTGCAAAGATGGAGGCATTTGGCCCACCGGAACCGCCGTGAGGCGATTTCCGGTGGGCGGAGCACGGTGGGGGAAGGCGGAGGATGTTAGGGCTTTCTCTGAACGTTAGAGATGATGATGGGGGGGGGGGTTGGCTTGGGGGGTGTGGGGTATGAATTGGGAATATATACTGGGATGGAAATTTGATCCAGGCCGTTCGATCAAACGAGATCAACGGCTTGGATCATTCACTTAAATTGGAATGGGGTCGTTTTGTTAAATGAAGGGTGGGTTAGACCGGGTATAGAGAGCGGGTCAGGGTCGGGCTAGGCTAAATGGATACGGGTAATGGCTGCGGTCCGTTGGATAGCTTTGGCTTGAACGGCTCAGATCTTTTAATGATGAAACGACGTAGTTTCAATATCAAACTACGCTGTTTTGCCCGTCTTTGAGGTTGGCTAGTCTGGACCGGGTGAGGCAAATATTTTGGGCCTGGATTTGGTTAAATTTGGATGGCCCAGTCCGATTTTTCTCTTTATTTTTATTTCCTTAATTTTCTTTTAATTCCTAATTTAAAAACCAAAATCCTAGATTAAATTACAAAAATCCAATTAAAAAATACTAATTAACTTCTACTAACAATTAACACACACAATTAAATACTAATTTTAAAATAAAATCACACAACTATACCTTAAACGTTAAAATTGCGAATTATATTATTTTTGTGATTTTTTTTTCATTTTCGAAAAACAACTTACTTAATATCCTAATTGTAAAAATTAAATCTTAAAAATGCAAATGCGTCATATTTTTGTATTTTCATTAATTTAAACAAATAAACATGCACCGACAAATGAAACCAATAAAAGAAAAGCACAAAATTCACATCAATTGCAAACGGCACAAAATTAATTTCTTTTGAATTTTTTGGGAGTAGTTCTCGTAAGGCAAAAATCACGTGCTCACAGCTGCCCCTCTTTTTCTGGAAACACGAAGAGTTTTCGTGCAAAGACAAAGTGAGTGGATACGAGCGATTTTTTCCCATTTTGAGTACTCCGAGTGAAGCATCTTTTGAAAGATTTGACCTAACCTTTGCTTCAAAAGGTTTCCTACATATCCTTAGCTAAAAAGGAATCAGGTCAATGTAGTTCGGTAAGTTTTGGTAGCTGGGACTACCATGAAGCTGTAATCTTGACGTTGCTGTTGTTGCTGTTGTTGCTACCGATTACCGACCTCCTTATTACACCCAACTAAAACAAAAAATAAGAAGCTAGACTAAACTAGTCTATGAATTACAAAATCTTATCTAGATTTTTAGGCTTGCTCTTATCGCCTTGCTTTCTTGTCGGCTTGCTTCCTCTGATGTTTCTTCATTTCTGTCTTGACTCGTCGGCCTCTCTTGATTGCCGAACCTGAACTGCTTATTTCCTTCTTCGAACTATTTTCCTTTCGAAGCTTGAGTTGCCTTCTTCTGACCATTATTACCTTTCTTTAGATTTCTGGTCTTGAATTTATGCTGGGGATATTGCTGTAATCCTCTGCTTTACTGACTTCAACTTGAAATGTATTCCTCTATTATACGGGCGGGCTCCATACTTTAATTTTCAATTTGAAATGTATTCCTCTATTTTACGGGCGGGCTCCCGATTGCAATCTTCAACTTGAAATGTATTCCTCTATTATACGGGCGACTTCAATCTTCAACTTGAAATGTATTCCTCTGTTATACGGGCGGGCTCCCGACTTCAACCTTCAACTTAAAATGTATTCCTATGTTATACGGGCGGGCTCCTGACTTCAATCTTTAACTTAAAATGTATTCCTCTGTTATACGGGCGGGCACCCGACTTCAACCTTCAACTTAAAATGTATTCCTTTGTTATACGGGCAGGCTCCTGACTTCAATCTTCAACTTGAAATGTATTCCTCTGTTATACGGGCGGGCTCCCGACTTCAATCTTCAACTTGAAATGTATTCCTCTGTTATACGGGCGTGCTCCCGATTTCATCCTTCAACTTAAAATGTATTCCTCTGTTATACGGGCGGGCTCCCGACTTCAATCTTCAACTTAAAATGTATTCCTCTGTTATACGGGCGGGCTCCCGACTTCAATCTTCAACTTAAAATGTATTCCTCTGTTACACGGGCGGGCACCCGACTTCAACCTTCAACTTAAAATGTATTCCTCTGTCATACGGGCGGGCTCCCGACTTCAATCTTCAACTTAAAATGTATTCCTCCGACTTCAACCTTCAACTTAAAATGTATTCCTCTGTTATACGGGCGGGCTCCCGACTTCAACCTTCAACTTAAAATGTATTCCTTTGTTATACGGGCAGGCTCCCGACTTCAACCTTCAAACTAAAATATATTCCTCTATTATACGAGCGGGCTCCCGACTTTAACCTTCAAACTAAAATGTATTCCTCTGTTATACGGGCGGGCTCCCGACTTTAAACTTCAACTTAAAATGTATTCCTCTGTTATACGGGCGGGCTCCCGACTTCAACCTTCAAACTAAAATGTATTCCTCTGTTATACGGGCGGGCTCCCGACTTTAACCTTCAAACTAAAATGCATTCCTCTGTTATACGGGCGGGCTCCCGACTTCAAACTTCAACTTAAAATGTATTCCTCTGTTATACGGTCGGGCTCCCGACTTCAACCTTCAAACTAAAATGTATTCCTACTGTTATACGGGCGGGCTCCTGACTTCAAACTTCAACTTAAAATGTATTCATCTTTTATACGGGCGGGCTCCCAACTTCAACCTTCAACTTAAAATGTATTCCTCTATTATTACGGGCGGGCTCCCGACTTCAACCTTCAAACTAAAATGTATTCCTCTGTTATACGGGCGGGCTCCCGAATTCAAACTTCAACTTAAAATGTATTCCTATGTTATATGAGCGGGCTCCCGACATCAACAACACTTCATCTTCATTCTATTATCGTTGTCCTCTTTTCCTCCTAAACCATCTACTTGAGTTACCTCCTTTTAGAACTGTTTCCCTCAAAAACTCGTGTTGTCTTCCTCTTTTAACTGCTGGGGATAACACTGCTGGAATTATTTACTTACCTGCTGGGGATAATACCGCTGGGGAAATCTCCTTTCTTCCCCTCTTTTTCTACTTCCTTCAAAACTTTTATTTTCTCTCAACACTGCTGGGGATAAAATGTTATCAGCTGGGGATAACCCTGCTGGGGAATCTCTTTTCTTCTTTCCTTTTTCTTTCCTCTCTCTCTTTCAACTATGTTATCTTCCTCTTTCAAAACTTCCTTCAAAACTTGCGTTTCGTTCCTCTGAAAGCTGTTGGGGATGACACTGGCCTTTTGCTTTTTCTGAACACAGGTTTCATCCTTTTGTTCTGTCCGCTGGGGATACAACTTCTTTCATTAAAACTTGTTGTTTTCCTCCTTTCAACACTGCTAGGGATAACACTGGCTCAAAGACCACTTCACTTAAGACTGGTGTTATCTTTTTTCTTCCAAGACCACTTTACTTAAAACTGGTGTTTTCTTTCTTCTTCTCCAAGTGGATACCTGACTTCCAGAAAATTTTCAAAATAAAAGGAAAATTTTCTACCCCAGTTTGATAATCTTTCTCGTGGCATGCCTTTCTGCCATAAATGCCATTTCCTTTTCCTGCTTCAAATCAAAGAAAATTTGTTAGTTTAAAATGTGGTGAGTGGTCGTGCCACTCCTGCTGGGGATGGTTTTCCTTTTCTCCTTCCCTGCTCTGCGTTCCATTACGCTATCAAAACTTGGTGGGGATGATGATAACTGCAGGGGATGATATTCCTCTTGCTCTTACAATGACTTAGCCGATAACCTCCGACTTTCTTGATGATTCCTTTTCCACCAACTTCTCAAATGTTGTTTTCTCACCTTCACTCTATATTTTCCCCGAAATCCTAGACCAATCCATCATTTTGGTCTTGCAACAAACGTATTTCTCGTTCCATTATATTATCTTGGAACTGTCCTATCCACATTTTTGTTTCGCACTATCTTGGAAACTGATAGTAAGCTTTGAAAATACTTCTAAAAAAACAAACTACTTATCGAAAAATCTCAAACCAAAGAAATGAAAATAATGATTTTTAAAAAATAGAAAAAGAAAAATCTTCCTGAACAACTGCTGGGGAAAAAAAAAAGGAAAAGAACTTATCTGGATGGTGTAGCCGATCCCAATGATCATGTCGTGCATTCCGGATTCAACAACCCAGTCTATTTATATCAATCGATCTTTCTGATGGCCTTACTTTGCATTTCAAAGGCCCCGTAACCCAACTCTTTTGCAGAACCAATGATTTGTTCTGCTTGATGTCTCGGCGGATCCTTTCTGTCGATCTTATCTTGTTTGCCCCCTTTTAACTCTTGTCGCCTTATAGTGCCCTTCGAGGGGTTTTTACTAATAAGACTCTCTCATTTCTCTCATCTGACGTCGCCTTATGGTGACCGTGAAGGTTTTTACCGATAAGACTCTCTCATTTCAACTTCCGCCATCTTATGGTGCCTGGAAAGGTTTTAACCGATTTATCTCTTTCAACTTCCGTCGCCTTATGGTGCCTGGGAAGGTTTTCACCGATAAGACTCTCTCATTTTATCTTTCTCAATTGGGAATTGGAGTGTTACCGATAAGACTCTCTCTGCTGAGGATTCTTTGGCTATCAAGTCTCTTCAACTTGTGATCCTCTTTCCGCTGGGGATTGTAAGCACGTGATTTTTGCACTATATGACAATTACTCCCAAAAATTCAAAATAAAATAATTTTGTGTCGTTTGCAATTATTGTGGATTTTGTTTTATTTTTCCTTTATTGTTTTCACTTGTGTGTGCGTGTTTACGTGTTTAAATTAATGAAAAGTACACAAATATGTCGAATTTTGCATTTAGGATTTAACTTACAATTAAAACTAATTAAGTTTGTTTTACAAAAATGGAAAATCACAAAAATATGTATTTTTGCATTTTTTAGCATTTAATGTCCAAATTGTGTGATTTTTATTTTAATTGATGTTTAATTTTGTGTGATAATTATTATTAGGAGTTGATTAGTAGTTTAAGTTAATTTTGGTTTTATTAATTTAATTTAGGATCTTTAAGTTTAATTTTGGAGCAAATAAACGAAAAGAAGAGAAAAAAATATGAAAGAAAAATCTTATTGGGCCTCTTGTCCTAATTCGAATTCACCTGGCCTAAATGTCTTACAAGTCCAACCTAAAACTCATCGGGTCGACCCGACCCGCCCCAGCACATAACCAAACCCCCTCTCATTTTTTCATTACACACCCTAACACAAAAAACCCTAAACATCCGCCCCCCATCCTCTCTTCATCTTCCTCAACCTACCCCAATCTCCTTCAACCCTACAAACCACCAGCGACCACCCCAAGCTCCAGCGTCGACCAACGTCGAAAACCAGCCCGCCGGAAAAACCAAACGACCCCTCCAGCCCTCACGTCGTCACCTTCACGTCAACCTCCAGCCCCATTCCAGCCATAACACCACGAACCAAGCTACCCTAACGCCACTGCTCATCCTCGCCATCGTCAACCAAACAGCCTCACGACCATCTGCTGTTGTGTCGTCTCCCTTCTGCTCGTCGACCACCATCGTCCCCTTCGCCTGGACGACAACCACCAGCGACCGTCCAACCCCAGCCCATCACCATCGTTTTTCCTGTAGCTTTGTCGACCATTGTCGACGTCCAAACGACCCATCCAGTCGCGAGCTCCAGCCATCCATGGTTGTCCGTCAACTTATTTCTCTAGCGAAACTCAACCAAAAAAACCACCCAGTCCCCTTCACGTTTTCTCTGAAAAACATCAGCATTTGCCGGTGTGTTCGTTTGGTTTTGTTTTAGTTCGTCGTCAGTCATCATCTTCCGTTGTTTGCTGTTCGTCGTTTGTTTAAAACAATTGCTGGCCGGACAGATTTTGGTTTACGTTGAAGTTGAAGTCTTCGTCTGAATTTTCTGGTTCGATGTTGTCGATTTCATTTAAAGTCGTATCAATGTGCAGTTAATTGTTGCTTCTTTTCGGTTCAATCGAAAAGTTTCTTCAGGTCCGTCCTTCATCTTTTTTGATTTGTTAGTATGATTCTGTTTTAATAGTTGTGTAAAATATTTAGAGTTTATAGTTTGTGTTTCATTTTGTGTTCATTATTCTACCATGCTTTAGCTTCATTTTGATTGTCTCTTGTTAAAATATTGAATCCTTCATATTGGTTGTATTGCTATTGAATTTAATTTGAAGTTCAATTGATGATTGATTTTTAGTGAGTTGAATCTACTTGTTGTTCTGTTAGGTTTGTCTTTAACGCGAATCTAACTTTGTTGAAGTGATTCCTAATGTTGTTGATTGGAAATTAGTTTCATGTGTTGAATTAGTCAATTGTTAGGCTTGATTTGGTTATAGTTGTAGTGATTTGGTGTTTTTAGGAACCAGTTTTGGTCAATTGATAATTTTGCTACAGATTGAAGGTTTGGGGGTAGAATAGTAATTTTAATAATTTCAGGGGCAATACGGGAATTGACAACTTGCAGAATTATTTAATTTAAGTGTTCTGTCCACTAAGCTCTAACAATAGTACAATAAGGCATTGTTTAATGCATAGTGAGGAACAAGACATAATGGTGTTAAAAGTAGTAATTAAAATACACCTACCCATGCTTTGAATTAAAATAAGAACGGACAAATGGTAGTGGGGGACAAACGAATTAAAAATGGTACAAGACACATAGTAGTGGGTTGTTAAGAGAATATAATGGGCAATAATATTTTTTCCAATAGTGTGAGTGCTCTTAAGAGCTGGTCGGGTCTGCCTTAAGTATAAATAGGTTGAGACTTGGACAGAATAAGGAGGTCCTTTTTTGAATCCCTGGAGGGAAAAAAAATACTTTGAGAGCCTAAGAGAATAGAGGTCTTCTTTTTAGTACGAAAAAGGGGAACTCGGAAAAAATCATTTTTCTCATAAAGTTTTAAGGAGTCAGTTAGTTCAACTAATACGATTTCATTGAGAACTAAAGAGAGCTTCAATTTTAACTATCAAGTTATATTTTCGAGTTCATCTTTTGGTTGCTGGAAATTCTACTTGGTATTTCTGGTTTTATACCCGGGTTTCTGGTGTTGGTGTTGCTGTTTGGTATCTTTGAAATTGCTACTGGTTTTCCTGGGATTTATTCTGCTGGGTTCTCTATCTGTTGCTGTACACTACTGCTGTGCTGATCACTCCTGTTTCTTCTTCTTTTTCCAGTACCAGGTACACTCTCGAATCAACACTGATGTAGCTGTGAGATGTAAAAGTGAAATAAAATGTTAGGGTGATTGATGAATTAGTGTTGTACCTATAGTTTAATAGATATGTGATAATTATTTGTATAGTCCAGTTTCATGACTCAATAAGAATGCATGGTATAGTTTTGTATTTAACGGGAACTGTTTGGTTTTAAAACTACAGTTTGTAGTTGTCAATCGCAGATTAAATGTAATTAGTTGTGTAATTTGTATAATGGACAAATAGTTAATGGACTGGTTACTTAGACTTCAGCTTTAATTAGTGTTGTATTTAAGACAGATTTTAGGACTGTGTACTCTAATGGATTAGCGGTTCGTCATTCTTCCTAGTGCAATGTAGCCTTAATTATTTAGCTAGTTCTACCAAGAATCTGATTCCATTGGGTAGTATATAGGCCAGTGTTTAAATCCAGTTAATAACATCTTCTAGTAGTTAATTTCATTAGTCTCAATCATCTAAAAATGTTAGTTTAAATCAACTTGGAGAATGGTTAGTTTTTTTTTACATTTTTGTCAATCTCGTATGCATATTATAATTTCAGCTTTAGTAGTTTGCTTATAGAATAAGGCACAAAACAATCTACCATTTAACAAGTTCGGGTGCCATTTGTTGTTCGCATCTATTATAACCTAATAACTAATAAGAGGCCCGAACTCGTCAAGAATGTAAATCAATTAGGACTTTTTCTTCTTTCATTTTTTAGAGACGAACAAAAAATTGAAAATGTAGTCACTTTAGGATTATCCTTTTAAAATGAATGGGATGAGCCTCGCCAAATAAAAGGCACAAATTGCGGGGCCCTCATGAATGTATATATTAAAAATGCTTAGACTTCGGGATCAGTCGCTTAGTGAATTTCACGCCCTTTTCCCAAAAAATAATAACGTGTTAGTCTCTTTAGGCGCGTATTTTAAATAACCTTACCTTCTTAAACTCGGGTGCACATTTATGTGACCCAAATCCAAATCTCAACGAAGTCGAAATGTGTCGATAATCACGGGTACATTGATTGTGACGTGGTTCGAGATGCATTCTCATGACGTTGTAATTCTTTTTAAAAAAATAATGAATGAGACGAGCCTCGCGAAAGAAAAATACATAAGTCGCGGGGCCCTTTATATGTGTTTGTAAAATTACTTAGATTTCGGGATGGGCCATTTAGCAAAATTTCATAGCCTTACCCAAAATAATGATACGCTAGTCGCTTTAGGCACGCCTTTAATAACTTACCTTCTTAAACATGGGTGCACATTTATGTGACCCAAATCCAAATCTCAACGGAGTTGAAATGTGTCGATAACCACGGGTACATTGATGTGACGTAGTTCGAGATATGTTTTCACAATATTAAAAGCGGTTAAAGGTTAAAATTTGCACATAAGTGAAAGCATGTTATAAATCAGATAAATAAGCCAAATATGACAGTTGAGCGACCGTGCTAGAACCATGGAACTCGGGAATACCTACCACCTTCTCTCGGGTTAACAGAATTCCTTATCCGGATTTCTGGTTCGCGGACTGTTAAATAGAGTCAAACCTTTCCTCGATTCGGGGACTGTACAAGAGGTCGATTATGATGATGAATTGGAATACGATAAGGATGAAGACTTTGAAGATATAAACAGAGAATTAAGCCAGCTAGAAGAGAAACCCAAGCCCTATTTGAATGACACTGAAGCTGTCAATTTGGGGGATGTAGACAATGTTAGGGAAACCAAAATCAGCATCCACATTGAGCTGAACATCAAGGAGGAACTAATCAAAGCACTCATTGAATTCAAAGATGTTTTTGCATGGTCGTATGATGACATGCCGGGCTTAAGCACCGATCTAGTGGTTCAAAAATTGCCCACTGACCCGGCATGCCTCCCGTCAAGCAGAAATTGAGGAAGTTCAAGACAGAATTGAGTGTGAAGATCAAGGAAGTAGTAACCAAGCAGCTGCATGCAAAGGTTATTCGGGTCGCTCGATATCCTGATTGGTTGGATAATGTGGTGCCAGTGCCGAAGAAAGACGGGAAGATTAGGGTGTGTGTCGATTACCGCAATCTGAACAGGGCGAGCCCAAAGGATAACTTTCCACTACCCAACATTCATATCTTGATCGATAATTGTGCCGGACGTGAGATTGGGTCATTTGTGGATTGTTATGCTGGGTATCATCAGATCCTGATGGATGAAGAAGATTCGGAAAAGACGACTTTCATTACGCCGTGGGGGACTTATTGCTACCGGGTAATGCCTTTTGGCTTGAAGAACGCTGGGGAAACATACATGAGAGCAATGACTACTGTGTTTCATGACATGATACACAAAGAGATTGAGGTGTACATAGATGATGTGATCATAAAATCCAAGCGCCAGGAAGACCACGTGACAAACCGAAGGAAGTTCTTCCAAAAACTTCGAAGGTATGATATTAAGATCAACCCGGCCAAATGTGCATTTGGTGTTCCATCTGGAAAACTGTTGGGATTTATCGTCAGTCGGCGAGGCATTGAGTTGGATCCGTCAAAGATCAAATCCATCCAAGAACTGCCGCCGCCGAAGAACAAAATAGAAGTAATGAGTCTGTTGGGAAGATTGAATTATATCAGCAGGTTCATCGCTCAACTCACAGTAACTTGTGAGCCCATATTTCGGCTACTGAAGAAAGATGCTACAGAAGAATGGATGGCAGAATGTCAGGAAGCATTTGACCAAATCAAAGGGTATCTATCAAATCCACCCGTATTGTTCCACCCGAGCCGGGAAGACCGTTGATTCTCTATATAACGGTCCTGGAGAATTCGTTTGGTTGCGTACTGGGGCAACATGACATTACAGGAAGGAAGGAGCAAGCCATATATTATCTCAGCAAGAAGTTTACAGTATATGAGGTTACGTACACTCAACTTGAGAACACATGTTGCGCCCTAACTTGGGTGGCACAAAAGTTGAAACATTATCTGTCATCATATACTACTTATCTCAATTCACGCTTGGATCTACTGACGTATATTTTCCAGAAGCCAATGCCCACAGGGAGGTTAGCGAAATGGCAGATATTACTCACAGAATTTGACATCGTCTATGTGACGAGGACGGCCATGAAAGCCCAAGCATTGGCCGATCACTTGGCTGAGAATCTTGTTGATGAAGAATATAAGCATTGAGGACGTATTTTCCTGATGAAGAAGTGATGCATGTACATGAGTTGGAATTGACCGAGGAACCAGGGTGGAAGCTTTTCTTTGATGGAGCGGCGAATGCAAAGGGAGTTGGAATAGGAGCAGTACTTATTTATGAAACAGGACGCCATTATCCTGTTATAGCTCAGCTACATTTCTATTATACCAACAACATGGCTGAGTATGAGGCATGTATTTTGATCCTACGGTTAGCCGCAGATATGGATGTCCAGAACGTCTTGGTCTTGGGAGACTCGGACCTCTTGGTGCATCAGATTCAAGGTGAATGGGAAATATGGGATTTGAAGCTTATACCATATTGATAATGTTTGCATGATCTAAGTAAGCGATTTCGATCTGTAGAGTTCAGGCACATCCCAAGAGTTCAGAATGAGGTTGCCGATTCTTTGGCCACTTTAGCATCAATGTTGCACCACCCAGACAAGATTCATGTTGACCCATTGCATATTCAGGTTCATGATCAACATGCCTATTGCAACATGATAGAGGAAGAAATGGACGGTGAGCCATGATTCTATGATGTCAAGGAATACCTTCGGATGGAGATATACCCGGAGCAGGCCACCGGAGATCAAAAGAGAGCCATTCGGCGATTGGCCAATGGATTTTTCCTCAGTGGAGGAGTGTTATAGAAAAGAACCCCAGATTTGGGTTTGCTGAGATGTATAGATGCTGGTCAAGCCACGACAGTGATAACAGAGGTACATGCTGGAGTTTGTGGGCCACATATGAGCGGATATGTATTGGAAAAGAAGATTCTCCGAGCAGGATATTATTGGGTCACTATGGAGCGTGATTGTATCAGTTTCATGCGGAAATGCCATCAGTGTCAGATACACGGAGATCTGATTCATTCTCCGTCGACTGAATTGCATACAATGTCAGCACCTTGGCCCTTTGTTGCACGGGGCATGGATGTCTTTGGACCTATTGAGCCGGCAGCTTCCAATGGTCACAGGTTCATTCTGGTAACCATCGACTATTTCACTAAATGGATTGAAGCTAAGACTTTTAAGTCGGTAACCAAGAAGGCGGTGGTGGATTTTGTCCATTCCCATATCATCTGTAGATTTGGAATCCCAAAAGTGATCATCACAGACAATGGTGCTAATCTTAACAGTGGTTTGATGAAAGAAGTATGTCAACAGTTCAAAATTACACACCGTAATTCCACCCCTTATCGGCCCAAGGCGAATGGAGCGGTTGAGGCAGCCAACAAAAACATAAAGAAGATATTGAGAAAGATGGTAGAAGGATACAGGGCATGAAAAGCTACCATTTGCATTGTTGGGTTATCGCACTACTGTTCGTACTTCAGTAGGTACAACTCCTTATTCGTTGGTATACGGAACTGAAGCAGTGATACCAGCAGAGGTTGAAATTTCGTCCCTTCGGATAGTCGCTGATGCCGGGATTGATGATGATGAATGGGTCAAAGCCCGATTGGAGCAGTTGAGCTTAATTGATGAAAAGAGATTGGCAGCAGTATGTTATGGCCAATTGTATCAAAAGAGAATGACAAGAGCATATAACAAGAAGGTACTTCCCAGGAAATTTGAAGGGGGACAACAGGTGCTGAAACGAATCTTGCCACATCAGGCAGAAGCGAAGGGCAAGTTCGCCCCAAATTGGCAGGGACCATTCATTGTGACCAGAGTGTTATCCAATGGCGCTTTGTGTCTGACAGATGTTGAGGGAAGATGTATCGACATGGCTATCAATTCTGACGCAGTCAAGAGATATTATGTATGATTTCCTTGATTGTAATTGTTTGTTGTTTGTTTGTTTGTACTTGGCATTTATCGAAAAATGAAATGACGGAGGCAATTCATTCTTCTATCCAAAACACTTTAACCTTTGCTTCCCCCTTTGAGCCTTATTTTTTTTTTTCATACCCCTCTCTTAGAATCATTAATGAAAAAAAAAAGTCACAAGAAAACAAAGGAATCAAGTGAACTACGTTCGACCTGATTCCTCCAAGCGCCTCACGGCTCGGTCATAGTGTAACGAAAATAAAAAATCCTCCAAGCAAGAAAATTGGGGCAGAAGTTATGTTTTTAATTTTGGAAAAAGTTTGATTCCAAGAGTTGTAATGTTTTACCCATTAAGTTATTTTGAATCTTTTGATATCCTTTTGTTTTAGCCCCACACGAAAACCGACATTAATGTCCAAAAAAGACCTCCCGATCAGTATTCGAAAGGTTCCAAGTCATGCAAATGAAAGCCGAGAATAACACACTGATCCACGACCGAAAGAGGATCATGAGCTGAAGGAATTGATAGCCAAAAGAATCCCCAGTAGAGAGAATCTTATCGGTAATACTCCAATCCCCAGCTGAGAAACAAAAACAAAAATGAGAGAGTCTTATCGATGAAAACCTTTACGGGCACCATAAGGCGACGAAAGCTGAGAAAGAAAAATAAAATGAGAGAGTCTTATCGGTGAAAACCTTCACGGGCACCATAAGGCGGCGAAAGCTGAGAGAAATAAAATGAGAGAGTCTTATGGTGAAACCTTCACAGGCACCATAAGGCGACGGGAGTTGAGAGAAACGAGAGAGTCTTATTAGTGAAAACCCCTCGAAGGGCACTATGAGGAGACAAGATAAGATTGGCGGAAAGGATCTGTCAAGGCATCAAGCAATGATGTTGATTCGACAGAAAAGTGGGGTGCCCATTTATCCCCAGCAAAAGGGAGCCATCAGAGATTGATTGATAAATAGACTGGGTTGGTTAGATTCGGAATGCGCAACATGATCATTGGGATCGATTAAACCATTCAGATGAGTTCCTTTTTATTTTCTTCTTCCCGACATTTATTCAGAAAGACTTTTTCTTTTTCTATCTTTTGAAGTCATCACTTTTCTTTGTTTAAAGACTTTTTCTCCAGCAGTTTGTTTTTGAGAAAGATTTTTCAGAGCTTACTACCAATTTCCAAAATGGTGCAAAGCAAGCAGGATAGACCAAAGATAAGGGAAATATGGAGAAAAACAGAAAAAATAATAGTTGAGAAATTTGTGGATAAGGATCGTCGGGAAGAAAGAGCATCCACGGCAGACTATCGACCAAAGGTCGGACAACCCAGAGCAGGGAAAGGAGAAAGGGAAAAACCATCCCCAACAGGAATATCATCCCCAGCAAATAATATCATTCCCCAATAAGTTTTGGGAACGCAGAGCAAGGGAAAGGAAAAAGGGAGAAACCATCCCCAGCAAGAGTGGCACAACCACTCACCACACTTTAAACTAACAAAATTTTCTTTGATTTGAAGCAGGGAAAGAAAATGCTATTGATAGCAGAAAGGCATGCCACAAGGAAGATCACCAAAACTGGGGCAGAAAATTTTCTGCCATTGTTGAAAATTTTCTCGGAGAAACGAGGAAATCAATTCAAGATATAAGGAAAAATCCATCCCCAGTAGGAGTGGCACTACCACTCACCGCACTTTAAAGTGACGAAATTTTCTTTGATTTAAGAACAGGGACGGAAGCGATGTCCATATCAAGATCTCTACATCACATCAAGCTTTTTGCACTGCATCAATCTTTGTAATTACACAATCAAGCACCACATGTCAGGTTTGTCCGCCCTCAAATAGGATATTATGGGACTATCCGCCCTCAAATAGGATATTATGGGACTCTTCGCCCTCAAATAGGATATTATGCGACTGTCCGCCCTCAAATAGGATATTATGGGACTATCCGCCCTCAAATAGGATATTATGGGATTATCTGCCCTCAAATAGGATATTATGGGACTGCCCGCCCTCAAATAGGATATTATGGGACTGTCCGCCCTCAAATAGAATATTATGGTACTATCCGCCCTCAAATACGATATTATGGGACTATCCGCCCTCAAATAGGATATTATGGGACTCTCCACCGTCAAATAGTATATTATGGGACTGTCCGCCCTCAAATAGGATATTATGGGTCTATCCGCCCTCAAATAGGATATTATGGGACTATCCGCCCTCAAATAGGATATTATGGGACTATCCGCCCTCAAATAGGATATTATGGGACTGTCCGCACTCAAATAGGATATTATGGGACGTCCGCACTCAAATAGGATATTATGGGATATA
>MU770673.1:32669-57641 GCA_026770625.1 Nicotiana glauca | reverse complement strand
GATATTTCGGGTTCATCCGCCTTCAAATAGGATATTTCGGGTTCATCCGCCCTCGAATAGGATATATGGGTCTATCCGCCCTCAAATAGGATATTATGGGTCTATCCGCCCTCAAATAGGATATTGAATTTAATCCTTTCTCAGAAGGACATTTAATTTATTTCGACCCGAGTGATCCTACTTGTATAAACACTGCCAAAATGTATATTTCATGAATCACTGCCAAATGCATTTTCTTTTCAAAGTTATTGTCTAAGTCAGGTGCCCACCTGGAGAACACGGGAATACATTTCAAATTTTAGCAATCAGGAGCCCACCTAGAGAACACGGGAATACATTTCAAGTTCTGGCAATCAGGCACCTACCTGGACAACAAAGGAATACATTCCAGTCTTTACATTTCAAGTATGGAAGTCAGTAGCCGCCAGGAGAGCGAAAGGTTACAACAAAAAATCACCAGCATAAATCCAAATTTAGAAATCAAAAGGAAGGCAGTGATGGTCAGTTCAAGCTTCGAAGAAAAATAATGCAAATCCCACAAGAAGGAAATAAATAGTCCAAGTTCAGCAATCAAGGGAGGCTGACGAGTCAAGTCAGAAATGAAGAAACATCAGAGGAAGCAAGTCAACAAGAAAGCAAGGCGACAAGAGCAAGCCTGAAGATCTAGATAAGATTTTGTAACTCATAGACTAGTTTAGTCTAGCTTCTTATTTTTGTTTAGCACGGTGTAATAAGGAGGTCGGCAAGCAGTAGCCGCAACAGCAACAGCAGTAACAACAAATCATAGTCCCATGGTAGTCCCAGCTACCAAAACTTCCCGAACTACATTGACCTAATTCTCTTTTTAGCCAGGGATATGTGGGACACCTTTTGAAGCAAAGGTTCGATCAAATCTTTTCAAAAATGCTTCACACTGAGTACTCAAACGGGCAAAATCGCTCGCTCAATTTATCTTTTCACGAAAACTCTTCGTGTTTTCGGACAAAGAGGGGCAGCTGTAAGCACGTGATTTTTGCACTATATGAGAATTACTCCCAAAAATTCAAAATAAAATAATTTTGTGTCATTTGCAATTATTGTGGATTTTGTGTTATTTTTCTTTTATTGTTTGCACTTGTGTATGCGTGTTTATGTGTTTAAATTAACGAAAAGCACAAAAATATGTCGAATTTTGCATTTAGGATTTAACTTACAATTAAAAGTAATTAAGTTTGTTTTACAAAAATGGAAAATCACAAAAATATGTATTTTTGCATTTTTTAGCATTTAATGTCCAAATTGTGTTATTTTTATTTTAATTGATGTTTAGTTTTGTGTGATAATTATTATTAGGAGTTGATTAGTAGTTTAAGTTAATTTTGGTTTTATTAATTTAATTTAGGATCTTTAAGTTTAATTTTGGAGCAAATAAATGCAAAGAAGAGCAAAAAATATGAAAGAAAAATCGGATTGGGCCTCTTATCCTAATTTGAATTCACCTGGCCCAAATGTCTTACAAGTCCAACCTAAAACTCATCGGGTCGACCCGACCCGGCCCAGCACATAACCAAACCCCCCTCTCATTTTTTCATTACACACCCTAACACAAAAAACCCTAAACATCCGCCCCCCCATCCTCTCTTCATCTTCCTCAACCCACCCCTATCTCCTTCAACCCTACAAACTACCAGTGACCACCCCAAGCTCCAGCATCGACCAACGTCGACAAACCAGCCCACCGGAAAAACCAAACGACCCCTCCAGCCCTCACGTCGTAACCTTTACGTGAACCTCCAGCCCCATTCCAGCCATAACACCACGAACCAAGCAGCCCTAACGCCACTGCTCATCCTCGCCATCGTCAACCAAACAGCCTCACGACCAGCTGCTTCTGCGTCGTCTCCCTTCTGCTCATCGACCACCATCGTCCTCTTCGCCTGGACGACGACCACCAGCGACCTTCCAGCCCCAGCCCATCACCATCATTTTTCCAGCAGCTCCGTCGACCACTGTCGATGTCCAAACAACACCTCCAGTCGCGAGCTCCAGCCATCCATGGCTGCCCTTCAACTTTTTCCTCAAGCAAAACTCAACCGAAAAAATCACCCAATCCCCTTCACGTTTTCTCTGAAAACCATCAGCCTTTGCCGGTGTGTTCTTTTGGTTTTGTTTGAGTTCGTCGTTAGTCATCATCTTTCGTTGTTTGTTGTTCGTCATTTGTTTAAAACAATTGCTAGCCGGACAGATTTTGGTTTACGTCGAAGTTGAAGTCTTCGTCCGAATTTTCTGGTTCGTTGTTGTTGATTTCATTTAAAGTCGTATCAATGTGCAGTTATTTGTTGCTTTATTTCGGTTCAATCGAAAAGTTTCTTCAGGTCCGTCCTTCATCTTTTTTGTTTTGTTAGTATGATTCTGTTTTAATAGTTGAGTAAAATATTTAGAGTTTATAGCTTGTGTTTCATTTTGTGTTCATTATTCTACCATGCTTTAGCTTCATTTTGATTGTCTCTTGTTAAAACATTGAATCCTTCATCTTGGTTGTATTGCTGTTGAATTTAATTTGAAGTTCAATTGATGATTGATTTTTAGTGAGTTGAATCTACTTGTTGTTCTGTTAAGTTTGTCTTTAACGCGAATCTGACTTTGTTGAAGTGATTCCTAACGTTGTTGATTGGAAATTAGTTTCATGTGTTGAATTAGTCAATTGTTAGGCTTGATTTGGTTATAGCTGTAGTGATTTGGTGTTTTTAGGAACCAATTTTGGTCAATTGATAATTTTGTTACAGATTGAAGGTTTGGGGGTAAAATAGTAATTTCAGTAATTTCAGGGGCAATACGGGAATTGATAACTTGCAGAATTATTTAATTTAAGTGTTCTGTCTACTAAGCTCTAATAATAGTAAAATAAGGCATTGTTTAATGCATAGTGAGTAACAACACATAATGGTGTTAAAAGTAGTGATTAAAATACACCTACCCATACTTTGAATTAAAATAAGAAGGGACAATTGGTATGGGGGACAAACCAATTAAAAATGGCACAAGACACATAGTAGTGGGCTGTTAAGAGAATATTATGGGCAAGAATATTTTTTCTAATAGTGTGAGTGCTCTTAACATCTGGCCGGGTCTGCCTTAAGTATAAATAGAGTGAGACTTGGACAGAATAAGGAGGTCCTTTTTTGAATCCCTGGAGGGAAAAAATACTTTGAGTGCCTAAGAGAATAGAGGTCTTCTTTTTAGTCCGAAAAAGGGAACTCGGAAAAAATCATTTTTCTCAGAAAGTTTTATGGAGTCAGTTAGTTCAACTAATATGGTTTCATTGATAACTAAAGAGAGCTTCAATTTTAACTATCAAGTTATATTTTCGAGTTCATCTTTTGGTTGCTGGTAATTCTGCTTGGTATTTCTGGTTTTATACCTGGGTTTCTGGTGTTGGTGTTGCTGTTTGGTATCTTTGAAATTGCTACTGGTTTTCCTGGGATTTATTCTGCTGGGTTCTCTATCTGTTGCTGTACACTACTGCTGTGCTGATCACTCCTGTTTCTTCTTCTTTTTCCAATACCAGGTACACTCTCGAATCAACACTGATGTAGCTGTGAGATGTAAAAGTGAAATGAAATGTTAGGGTGATTGATGAATTAGTGTTGTACCTATATTTTAATAGATATGTAATAATTATTTGTATAGTCCAGTTTCATGACTCAATAAGAATGCATGGTATAGTTTTGTATTTAACGGGAACTGTTTGGTTTTAAAACTACAGTTTGTAGTTGTGAATTGTAGATAAAATGTAATTAGTTGTGTAATTTGTATAATGGACAAATAGTTAGTGGACTGGTTACTTAGACTTCAGATTTAATTAGTGTTTGTATTTAAGACAGATTTTAGGACTGTGTACTCTAATGGATTAGTGGTTCGTCATTCTTCCTAGTGCAATGTAGGCTTAATTATTTAGCTAGTTCTACCAAGAATCTGATTCCATTGGGTAGTATATAGGCCAGTGTTTAAATCCAGTTAATAACATCTTCTAGTAGTTAATTCCATTAGTCTCAATCATCTAAAAATGTTAGTTTAAATCAACTTAGAGAATGGTTAGTTTTTTTTTTTTTACATTTTTGTCAATCTCGTATGCATATTATAATTTCAGCTTTAGTAGTTCGCTTATAGAATAAGGCACGAAACAATCTGTCATTTAACAAGTTCGGGTTCCATTTGTCGTTCGCAATCTATTATAACCTAATAACTAATAAGAGGCCCGAACTCGTCAAGCATGTAAATCAATTAGGACTTTTTCTTCTTTCGTTTTTTACAGACGAACAAAAAATAAAAAATGTAGTCACTTTAGGATTATCCTTCTAAAATGAATGGGACAAGCCTCGCCAAATAAAAGGCACAAATTGCGGGGCCCTCATGAATGTATATATTAAAAATGCTTAGACTTCGGAATCGGCCGCTTAGTGAATTTCACGGCCTTTTTCCAAAAAATAATAACGCGTTAGTCTCTTTACGCACGTATTTAAATAACCTTACCTTCTTAAACTCGGGTGCACATTTATGTGACCCAAATCCAAATCTCAACGAAGTCGAAATGTGTCGATAATCACGGGTACATTGATTGTGACGTGGTTCGAGATGCATTCCCATGGCGTTGTAATTCTTTTTAAAAAAATAATGAATGAGACGAGCCTCGCGAAATAGAAATACATAAGTCGCGGGGCCCTCTACATGTGTTTGTAAAATTACTTAGATTTCGGGATGGGCCGTTTAGCAAAATTTCAAGGCCTTACCCAAAATAATGATACGCTAGTCGCTTTAGGCGCGCCTTTAATAATTTACCTTCTTAAACATGGGTGTACATTTATGTGACCCAAATCCAAATCTCAACGGAGTCGAAATGTGTCGATAACCACAGGTACATTGATGTGACGTGGTTCGAGATACGTTTTCACAATGTTGCAATTCTTTGTTAAAATAATAATAATAATAATATTAAAAGCGGTTAAAGGTTAAAATTTGCACATAAGTGAAAGCATGTTATAAATCAGATAAATAAGCCAAATAGGACAGTTGAGCGACCGTGCTAGAACCACGGAACTCAGGAATGCCTAACACCTTCTCTCGGGTTAACAGAATTCCTTATCCGGATTTCTGGTTTGCGTACTATTAAATAGAGTCAAACCTTTCCTCGATTCGGGATTCAACCGGTGACTTGGGATACCATAAATCTCCCAAGTTGCAACTCTGAATCTCTTAATAAACGAATCCCGTTTTGATTGTCCTTTAATTGGAAAAACTCCCTTTACCACGCCCTTCGCAGGGTGCGGTAGCACTAAAAAGGAGGTGTGACAGGGATCAGAGTGTTATTCCTGACTTCCATTTGCTTGACTTGGTACTTCTCGGATACTGATCGGGAGGTCTTTTGGACATCATCTGGGGATTGAAATTCTTGGTATATGGCTTAAAAGAAAAGGGTATCACGAGTTTTAAAATAATTTTGATGAGTAAAAATGTTACAACTCTTGGAATCAAATTTCTTTCCCAAAACTTAAAAACATAACTTCTGCCCCAGTTTCTTGCTTGGGGATCATTTGACTTTTATTACGCTATGATCGAGCCGTGAGGCGCCTACGTATCCTCTTTGAGGAATCAGGTCGAACGTAGTTCACACAATTCCTTTGTTTTCTTTCTTGTGACTTTTCTTTTGTTTTGTTATATTTTTTTTCTCCTTCTTTTTTTCAATTTTATTAACGATTCCAAGAGAGGGGTATGAAAGAATAAATAAGGCTCAAAAGGGAGACAAAGGTTAAAGTGTTTGGATAGAAGAACAAATTGCCTCCGTTATTTTATTCTCCGATAAATGCCAAGTACAAAAGAACAAACAATCAACAATTACAATCCAAGAAATCATACATAATATCTCTTGACTGCATCAGAATTGATAGCCATGTCGATACATCTTCCTTCCACATCTGTCAAGCATAAAGCGCCATCGGATAGCACTCTGGTCACAATAAAGGGTCCGTGCCAATTCGGGGCGAACTTGCCCTTTGCTTTAGCCTGATGTGGAAGGATCCGCTTCAACACTTGCTGTCCTACTTCAAATTTCCTGGGACATACCTTCTTATTGTATGCTCTTGCCATCCTTTTTTGATATAATTGGCCATGACACACTGCTGCCAATCTCTTCTCATCAATCAATCTCAATTGCTCCACTCGGGCTTTGACCCACTCATTGTCATCAATCTCAGCCTCAGCGATAATCCAGAGAGACGGAATTTCAATTTCTGCCGGTATCACTACTTCAGTTCCGTATACCAACAAATAAGGAGTTGTACCTACTGAAGTACGAACAGTAATGCGATAACCCAACAATGCAAACGACAACTTTTCATGCCATTGTCTGGACCCTTCTATCATTTTCCTCAATATCTTCTTTATGTTCTTGTTGGCTGCCTCGACCGCTCCATTCGTTTTGGGATGATATGGGGTGGAATTTCAGTGTGTAATCTTAAACTGTTGACATACTTCCTTCATCAAATTGCTGTTAAGATTAGCACCATTATCCGTGATTATCACCTTTGGGATCCCAAATCTACAGATGATATGGGAATGAACAAAGTCCACCACTGCCTTCTTGGTTACCGACCTGAAAGTTTTAGCTTCAACCCACTTGGTGAAATAGTCGATGGTTACCAGAATGAACCTATGACCGTTGGAAGTTGTCGGCTCGATAGGTCCAATGACATCCATTCCCCATGCAACAAAGGGCCATGGTGCTGACATCGTGTGTAATTCTGTTTGTGGAGAATGAATCAGATCTCCGTGTATCTGACACTGATGGCATTTCCGCACGAAACTGATACAATCACGCTCCATAGTAAGCCAATAATACCCTGCTCGAAGAATTTTCTTTGCCAATACATATCCACTCATATGTGGCCCATAAACTCTCGAATGTACCTCTGCCATAACTGTCGTAGCTTGACTAGCATCTATATATCTCAGCAATCCCAAGTCTGGTGTTCTTTTGTACAATACTCCTCCATTGAGGAAAAATCCATTTGCCAATCGTCTAATGGCTCTCTTTTGATCTCCGGTGGCCTATTCCGAGTATATCGCCATTCTGAGGTACTCCTTGACATCATAGAACCATGGCTCGCCATCCATTTCTTCCTCTATCATGTTACAATAAGCATGCTGATCATGAACCTGAATGTGCAACGGATCAACATGAATTTTATCCGGATGGTGAAACATTGATGCTAAGGTGGCCAAAGCATCAGCAACTTCATTATGAACTCTTGGGATGTGCCTAAATTCCACTGATTGAAACCGTTGACACAGATCGTGCAAACATTGTCTATATGGTACGAGCTTCAAATCCCGCGTTTCCCATTCACCTTGAATTTGATGTACCAAGAGGTCCGAGTCTCCCAAGACCAAGACATCCTAGACATCCATGTCCGCAGCTAATCGCAAGCCCAAAATGCATGCCTCATACTCAGCCATGTTGTTGGTATAATAGAAACGCAGCTGAGCCATAACAGGATAATGATGCCCTGTTTAGGAAATAAGCATCGCTCCTATTCCAACTCCCTTCGCATTTGCAGCCCCATCACAGAAAAGCTACCATCCTGGTTCTTCACTCAACTCCAACTCATCGACATGCATTGTTTCTTCATCAAGAAAATAATTCCTCAATGGCTCATATTCTTCATCAACCGGATTCTCGGACAAATGATCAGCCAATGCTTGGGATTTCATTGCCGTCCTCGTCACATAGATGATGACGAATTACGTGAGTAATATTTGCCATTTCTCCAATCTCCCTGTGGGCATAGGCTTTTGGAAAATATACTTCAATGGGTCCAGACGAGATATAAGGTAAGTAGTATAAGATGACAAATAATGTTTCAACTTCTGTGCCACCCAATTCAGGGCGCAACATGTCTTCTCAAGTTAAGTGTACTTAACCTCATAAACCGTAAACTTCTTGTTGAGGTAATAGATAGCCTGTTCCTTCCTTCCTGTGATGTCGTGTTGCCCTAGTACGCAACCAAATTAATTCTCTAGGACCGTTCAGCGGTCTCCCTGGCTCCGGTGGAACCAACACAGGTGGATTTGATAAATACCTCTTGATCTGGTCAAATGCTTCCTGACATTCTATCGTCCATTCCACCGCAGCATCTTTCTTCAGTAGCCGAAAAATGGGTTCACAAGTCGCCGTGAGTTGAGCGATAAACCTGCTGATATAATTCAACCTTCCCAGTAGACTCATTACTTCTGTTTTGTTCTTCGGCAGTGGTAATTCTTGGATGGATTTGATCTTTGAGGGGTCCAACTCAATGCCTTGCCGACTGACTATGAATCCCAACAGCTTTCCAGATGGAACACCAAATGCACATTTTGCAGGGTTGAGCTTAATATCATACCTTCGAAGTCTTCGAAAAAACTTCCTTAGGTCTTCTACGTGGTCTGCCTGTCGCTTGGATTTTATAATCACATCATCCACGTATACCTCAATCTCTTTGTGTATCATATCATGAAACACAGTAGTCATTCCCCTCATGTATGTTGCTCCAGCATTCTTCAAGCCAAACGGCATTACCCGATAGCAATAAGTTCCCCATGGCGTGATGAAAGCCATCTTCTCTACATCTTCCTCGTCCATCAAAATCTGATGATACCTAGCATAGCAATCCACAAAAGACCCTATCTCACGCTTGGCACAATTATCGATCAAGATATGGATGTTGGGTAACGGGAAGTTATCCTTTGGGCTTTCTCTGTTCAGATTGCGGTAGTCGACACATACCCGGATATTTCCATCTTTCTTCGGCACTGGCACCACATTAGCCAACCAATCAGGATATCGAGTGACCCGAATAACCTTTGCATTCATCTTCTTGGTTTGTTCTTCCTTAATCTTCACACTCATGTCTGTTTTGAACTTCCTCAATTTTTGCTTGACGGGAGGGCAGGCCGGGTTAGTGGGTAATTTGTGAACCACTAAATCGGTGCTCAAACCCGGCATGTCGTCATACGACCATGCAAAAACGTCTTTGAATTCAATAAGTGCTTTGATTAATTCTTCCCTGATGTTTGGTTCAATGTGGATGCTTATTTTAGTTTCCCTGATATCATCAGCATCCCCCAAAATTGACGGCTTCTGTGTCATTTAGGTTGGTCTTGGATTTCTCTTCAAATTGGCTTAACTCTCTATTAATTTCCTCGAAGGCTTCATCCTCATCATATTCCGACTCATCATCATATTCTACCTCTTGCACTACCAGTTCGGAATCAGATTGATTTTTAGACTAGGTTGAAGATCCATCGTGCATGCCATGTCATTAGAACCAGTATAAAGAGAACTGTTCAGAAAAGAGAAAGAAGAAAACAAAATTAAAAAAAGATAAAGAGTAAAGGAGAAACTTTCATTGATTGAAATACATGATAACAAGGTTTCACACTTTTTGCCGAATACAAAAATAAAGAAAACTGGATTACAACCCTGGAATAATCCAACTAAACAAAAGAAAATTAGAGCCCACTACCAAGACTCCATCCGCATGGGTAGAGGAGTAGCCATCCAATTGTTGATCTTGGCCTTAGGCCCTAAAAGTTGCACATCTGCCTTGATGGATCCTTCCCCAGCTTCTACCATGTTGACTTCGGCGAATAATCTTTCAAAACCTTCATCTAAATCTCCATTTATTCCAATTAGTGGCCCTGTAACTTGGGATAGCAATTGCCTTTTGACGCTTGGCCTGACAAAAGATCGAGACAAGCCCGGGATTGGCTTGGGAAGGACCCATGCCCTTTTCTTCATCTTCTTGGCCCGTCGTACATCCGCCACCGTGGGCTTGAACACTAACCCAAAGGTATCCAGATTCTTGGGCAAAGAAACCGGTTGAATAATACCCTGAAGATCAACCCCCCAAACCTTTGCCTGGCACAAACCCGTTCTTTAACATCTCAGAGGCCACCATGACTGTTGCAGCCGCTATTAGGGGAAGTGGAATGTTTTCACCCTCAGGAACTTTGTCCACTGAAACCGTATCGAAAAACTGGTAAACCCACGTCCCCTTGTCATCATCAGTCTCTATGAAGGGTATGATGGCATCACTTACGGTGCATGTGTTGTCTTCCCCATGCACTACGATCTTTTGTCTATCCCACTCAAACTTGACCATCTGGTGCAGTGTAGAAGGCACTGCTTTGGCAGCGTGAATCCATGGTCGTCCCAACAAAAGATTATATGACACTGCAACGTCTAACACCTGAAACTCCATGGTGAACTCGACTGGGCCAATTGTCAATCCAAGTATGATGTCACCCACTATGTCTATACCACCACCATCAAACCCTCGAACACAGATGTTGTTCTTGTGAATTCTGTCGTTATCAACCTTCAGCTTGTTCAAGGTGGACAACGAGCAAATATTGGCACTGGACCCATTATCGATCAATACTCGAGTGACTACCGAGTCTTCACATTTCACGGTCAAATAGAGAGCTCTATTATGCTCTGTACCTTCCACGGGCAACTCATCGTCAGAAAATGTCACACGGTTCACCTCAAAAATCTTGTTTGCTATTTTTTCTAGATGGTTTACAGAGATCTTATCTGGAATATGGGCTTTATTCAGAATTTTTATCAATGCCCGGGGGTGCTCGTCTGAATGGATTAGTAATGATAGCAATGAGATCTGTGCCGGGGTTTTCCTCAGTTGCTCCACAATGGAGTAATCTTGGGCCTTCATCTTCTTCAAAAATGCCTCCGCTTCTTCCTCCGTCACTGGCTTCTTTATCGCTACCGGATTGGCCTTTCTTAATTCTGTGGGAGCAAAACACCTTCCCGAACGAGTTAACCCCTGAGCCTCACATACTTTTTCCACAACTTATTTTCCCTTATGCATCATCGTCACTTGACTGTAGTTCTATGGCACGGCTTTCTCCCTAATTATCGGCAACTACTTTACTGGCCTGATAACAACTGGTTCTATGTGGACTCCCTTCACAACTACCACAGGTGTGCTTGATACTTCCTGCAGCACTACCTTGACCGACTCTGACTTCTTTGCAGCAACAGACGAACTCTTCCCCATGACCACCACTGGCTTGTTGTCTATCTTTTCCAATTGTACCACTGTTTTTCCACAGGTCGACTTTTCTTTTGGGCTGGCACGGATCATCATTACTGTTTGTGAGGGTTTCTTGAGCTCCCCTCCTTCGTGCACTAGTTCGATCATGTGGGCCTCATGGTGCGCCGGCAATGGGTTCTGATTGATGTTGGGCACCTCTGGTGCCTGAACCTCGATCCTATTTGTGTCAATAAGATCTTGCACGACAGTCTTCAACTTCCAACATTTCTCAGTATCATGTACGGGAGCCCCCGAACAATATTCACAGCTTATTGAATGGTCTAGATTTCTGGGAAGGGGATTTGGCAATTTGGGCTCAACAGGACTCAACAGGCCTAACTGCCTCAATTTGTGGAACAGAGTAGTATAGGTTTCTCCCAGCAGAGTAAATGTTCTCTGCTTCTGTACCCTCTCATTCCTGAAAGCTTGATTCCCACGAAAACCCGACCCTAGAGGATTTCTGTAGGCCCTTGGGGGTGGATATGTGTTTTGTGGGGGTGGGTATGTATTTTGGGGAGCCGGTGCACGCCATTGTTGATGAACCGGTGGCTGGGTATATGTTTGGGCGTGATGGACGGAAAAATGTGGCTCTGGGTAGTATGGTTGTGGGGGCTATATGGGTTGTATGGGTAGCTCGGGCGTTGGGGTCTGGGCTGGTAGTAGGGTGAAGGACCTCTAGATCCGGACCAATTGCCTGCTTCGACTGTCGCGACTTCTTCTTTCTTCTTTTTCCCGAGCACACCTCCTGTGCCGATCTAGATAGCTTGAGTGGTGGCGTTTATTGCCGAGTAACTCATTATTTTATTAGACTTGAGTCCCTCTTCGATCATACCACCCATTTTCACAACTTCATTGAACGATTTGCCAACCGCTGTCACCAAGTGACCAAAGTAAGTTGGCTCTAAAGCTTGCAGAAAGTAATCAACCATCTCTCCTTCCTTCATTGGGGGATCGACCCTCGCAGCCTGTTCTCTCCAACGGAACCCGTACTCCCTGAAACTCTCCCCAGGTTTCTTCTCCAACTTTATTAGTGACAACCGATCTGGAATGATTTGCAAATTATATTGGAAGTGGCCGGAAAATGCTTGTGCCAAGTCATCCTAGGTGTACCATCTACCATAGTCTTGCGTGTATACCACTCCAATGCAGAACCGCTCAAACTCTGGCTGAAGTACGCCATCAACAACTCATCTTTTCCGCCTGCCCCTCTCATCTTACAGCAAAACCCTCACAAATATGCCACTGTATCACCATGCCCGTCATACAGATCGAACTTAGGCATCTTGAACCCAGCTGGCAACTGAATATCTGTAAAAAGTCATAAATCCTTATATGCCACGCTGACTTGGCCACCCAGACCCTGCATATTTCGGAAAGATTGCTCTAGGCTTTTTACTTTCCGAGCCATTTCTTCCTGCTCAAGATTCTTGTTTTGTTTTTCGGGCACTTCTGGGTTGTCAGGCTGAAGAGGGAACGGGTAAGGTTCAGATGCTTTGAAGGTGGGTTCAGGAGGATAATACTGATGATCCTGAGTTTGAAACATGGGTTTGCTGGAAGATCTGTGGAGTGTGGCTGGTCGAGGTACTACGAAAACAGGGGTAATTGGTGGTGGAGGGTATGGGTTTGTTTTTGGCATTTGGGGTGTCCGAGAGGTGGTTGTCTGGTGATGTTGATAGGTAGGGAAGTTGATTGATGAGTCCAAAACAAGTTGTTCCAGAGATTGGGCGAGTGTCGGGAGAAAAGTGGGGTTAGCAGGATAAGGTGGTGCTGGCTGACCGCTTGTCCAAGCTTGGTACATCTCGGCCATCTTTTGTTTCAATTTGTACACCTCATCTTTCATAGCTTTTACGTCTACTTCTTCTACCTCAACATTTCCTTCTCTATCAGGGCTAGACATTATTTCCGGTATCGGTCCCTTAGATCTGGTCTGATAGTGGTATTGTGCCAGTATGCTCTAAGTAAACTAACTTCTTGAAATTTCTGGATAAATCAACAAACTTGTTAGTTTTCAGAGTTTAACAAACATGTAATCGCACGTTGAGATGCAATGCACCTAGGCAGTTTAACCATTTCTATCATGACATTCGCTTCGATTGCATGCGTCATTCCGGCCTTTAATAGTTGTGCCCTTCTTTTGGCGCCTCTCAATTTTCTTTTATTCTCATTTTCCTTCTTTTCTTTTTTCCTTGTTTTAAGGTGGTCGAATCTTATGTGGATTGCCTACGTATCATGACCCCGCATGAATCAGATCGAGCGTAGTTCTGGCCATGTGAAGTACGTGGTAAAAATATTTTTCACACAAACCACTGCTTTTATTAAACCAATTGAACAAAGTTTATAAACTTTAAAGAAGAACCAAACAAAACTTAAAGAATTGACTGACAGACTCAAAAAGATTAAAAACACATCAATGTTTTAAATGTCCCTGTGGCCCGTGAGGCATCATTTGGCCTTGCCGCAGGCCTTGATGCGAGATCCCTTTGCAACCCTTTCAGTTCTTCCATGATCTGGTAGATATAAATCATTATCGCAGCAAAGAAGGTGGTACGGGTCATATCCTCACATGCTAGGCACTTCATGGTGATGTAGTGCCCGATATCTTCGATTCTTCTCCTGATTCTGTCCCTTTCCACAAGCAATTGCTCTATTCGTTGGTTCCGCATCCCCAGCACTCGAGCATTGTGGAAGAGTTGATCTTGAAAATCCTGCATCTGCTTTTCCATTCGTGCCATTAGGTCATAGCAGCGCTGCCTATCTGTCCTGGCATCTCAGACTTGCCTGACCACCTTATCTTCGAGATTGACTATTCTTTCTCTCAGGATGGTGATTGTCCCCTCGTAATCTCTCTTTATTTGCTGTATATGAAGTGCCCGCTGCTCTTCCCCCCTTGTCCATCTTGCCCGGATCCTTGTCAGAGTGGCTTCCGATTTTTCTAAGTCCTTTTGACATTCGAGGGCTTTCTTTTCCAGACTGTTTATGAGTTCTTCATCAGCCCGGCTCCTTTTTGACTTTTTTGCAGTTGTCTTCATCTTTTGAATCTGAGTTTGGAGTGCTTGCTTCTCTTGTACCCAATTAACCCTTTCCTACTCGAAATCAGCCTGTTCTATGTCCATGGCCGCTTCCAGTATTCCCTTATCCTCCTGTAAGGTGTCAATACGAGATTGGATTTCTCGTGTCACTTCCCTTTTAGCATTCCTAACTCTGGACTCTATCTCCTTTTCCCAATCGACTGCATACTTTATGGACCTTTCGGGTCTTTGATCAGGTATTACCTAGTTATGAAACCACTCGATGTATGCAAGGCTTACTTCCCCTCGTTCCCTGTCTGCTACCATTTCATCCATATCAGAAAATCGACTACCAAACCAAACCTTTTGTGCATAAGACTCTTTTAGGGGCTCCTCTTTTGTGAATTGCCATACGAATGGACGCATGTCCTCAGTCGGGGGCCTCTTTGGTTCTCTCCCTAGCTGACGCATGACGCGTAATGGTGTGTATGGATGGAAACCCCTAAAACCCATGAGTATGTAGAATGGGTGATATGTCGACATGTGCATGACCTTAGCAGAAGGGAACCAATAATAGTTCCAAGTGAGTTTATCCGCCTCTAACGAACCAAGTAATTCCCGCCATGCCCTCACTCCATTGGAAGATTATAGCCTGCAGCCTTGCTTGGATGGCAACGAATGTAATTCAGCCAATTTTCCTTGAAATTTATCACTATCGGTTGATGATAAAGATGCTCTATGAACCACATTTGCAGCAAAATGTTGCATCCTTTGAAGTAATATCCACCTTCCTGACATTGGGTCAATGCTCAAAAAATGTCCCCCAAAATCATAGGAAGAATGGTATGCTCTTCGCTACTTTGTAAATACGAGACTACTGTAGATAATCGAATTCTGATGTGCCCATAACGCTCTGGAAAGACCATGGTCCCTAGAAACAAAATCATGAATGCGAAGATTCTCAAGTCCCTCCATGCGTCGTAACTTAGCTGGTTGACGAATTCTGTGATTGAGAATTTCTCAAATCATTTCCCGTCCCCAAACCTGTCATAGAGGTATTCTAATGGAACCCAGCCTTCATTTAAGCAACCCATTAGGATTCGACGAAGGCATAGTTTCTTTAAAAAGTTGTTCACACCCACTTTCCTGGGAGCGGCAGGCTTTTTCCTATGAAGGTCTCTCCCGAATCCCGTGAACCCACCTAATTCTTCCAATGTAGGTGTCATTTCACAATTTTTGAATCTGAAGACATTGTTTGTTGGGTCCCAAAAACCCACCAAAGCCTTAATCAAATCCCTGCTAGGTTGAATTCCCATGATGTCTGTGAGGAACTTGAGGTGTTTAAAAACTTGATTTCGTTCCCATGTAGCAAAACTAGCCCACCAATTACAGAGACTGTTCGGGGTCTTATCTCGAATCATGAACATAGGAGACGCTTCGTCCCTTGCCCTTTTCTGGCCACTTCTTTGCGGAGAAATCATGATGATCCTAAAATTAAAAATAAACAATTAAGACTCTCCTAAACCATATACAGACTATGATCATTTTTTCTTTTTGTTTGAAGAGAAAATCATCATTGCTTCTCGCCATTTTATAAAAATATCCGGTTTCGTCAATACGGCCTTTCAGCACTTGAAGAAGATTTAAAGGCTGTGTTTTGCTAACCGGAAAAAGTTATAAGAAATGACTATAAGTAGTTGTTCTTGCAAAATATCCCTCCGGCGCCCTTTTGTAGGCGTTTGGCTAATTTATCCAAGAATGGCATTAGCTTCATTTATGACAAAACAAAGACATTTATTTACCCCTAAATTTAATATTTTCAAAATAGTTGAGCCCGATATGGGTTGCCTAAGTATCCTACATCCTGTGAGAATCAAACTTACGTAGTTCAGCCAATAAAACAAACTACATTTGAAAACAAAACATTTTTTTTTCTTTTTTTTCAAATCATTGGTAAATAAAACGAATTATTTTTTTTTTATTGGCCAATAAAGCAGACTATTTTGAAAATATTTTCTTCTTTTTTCAGTGGAGAATAAAATATCTATTTTGAAAAATAAAACTCTTTTTTTTTTCTAAAAAATCCTGTAGAGTCTCGGCACTACTTGGACATTTATATTTTCAAAACTAGTGATTAACTCTCTTAACCATGTACACTGCTATTTTTCCTCTCTCTTTTTTCTCATTTTCCCCAATATTTAAAAGTCGGTCAGCATGCAAGTCCGAAGCAGATAAATGCACAGGTAGCAAGTAAGATGCATCAGGATGGTCTTTTTCGTTTCGGGTACGCCTGTCCTAGACAGACCCAACCCCTGTGTTGAGCCTCCAAAGTCAAATGCACATGATACAAACAATTGTTCCGACTAGGGATCCGGCATGAGGTTTTTTTATTCTAGGTTAAAATCCTATTGGAGAAAGTATCTAGACTAGCTTACTCGAGCGGACAACTCGAGCCGAGGAGGATCAGTGTACCAGTAGCATTGCTTTCTGGCTTAACTGGTGGTGCTCCCCGCCTAAAACATGTGTGACTAAAAATCCTTCACCGGGTGTCAAGCACCTCGGCTATCTCAAAGAAAGCGGGCTATTTCAAGAAAATGGCCAATTTTAATTTCAAGAAGACTCAGAGGGGGTGCGTGAGAAGGCAGTTTATATACATTGTTCAAAAATTATCAAAGCGGTAAAAAGCAACATTTAGCACATTTAAGTCAAAACATCAAATAAAAAATCAGATAATAAATAAGCCAAATAGAACAATTATTCCAAGCTCGAATTTCTAACCCTGAACCAGTGGTTCTGGTTTATAGTCCCCAGCGGAGTCGCCAGAGCTGTCAAACCTCCTTTTTACGCTACCGCACCCCGCGAAGGGCGTGGTAAAGGGAGATTTTCCAATTAAAGGACAATCGAAACGAGATTTATTATTCAGAGTTGGAGTCGCCACTTGAGAGATTTATGGTGTCCCAATTCACCGGTTTGAATCTTGAATCGAAGAAAAAATTGACTCCGTATTACAGTCTACGAACCAAAAATTCGGATAAGGAATTCAGTTAACCCGGGAGAAGGTGATAGACATTCCCGAGTTCCATGATTCTAGCACGGTCGCTCAACTGTCATATTTGGCTTAATCTGATTTCAAAACATGTTCTAACTTATGTGCCTTTTATTAGTAACCCGCTTTTATTTTTATTTTCATAAGAATTGTAACGTCGTGAAAATGCGTCTCGAACCCCGTCGCACTAGTGCACCCGTGGTTGTCAACACATTTCGACTCCGTTCAGATTTGGATTTGGGTCACATAAATGTGCACCCGTATTTAAGAAAGGTAATATTATTAAAATACGCGTCTAAAGCAACCGCGTTTATTATATTTGGGAAAGACCGTGAAATTCACTAAACGATCCTCCCGATTTTCTAAGTATTTTGTATAAGCAATTATCGAGGGCCCCGCATTTGTATTTTTATTTGGCGAGGCTCATCTCATCATTTTATTAAAAGGTCAACCTAAAAGTGACTACGATTTTCTACTTATCTCTAGAATAATCCTAAGTAATAATTGTTATTTTGGAGCTACTTTACTCTTTAAAAAAAACCTTGTAATATCGTCGAAAATAAAGCACAAGTGGGCCTGGCGGACCCAAACCATGCCCTGCAGCTTTGGGACTCAAGTTGAGTCTTAAGCAATATCTTAATTGGGCTATCAATTGGCCCAGTTATTTACAAATCATGGGCAATCAGCAAAAGGCTAATATCTGAATTTGAACGGAAAATACAACAAATTGTAAGAATTAAGCTGGTACTACTGAATTGCTACTTCACAGGACCCGGGAATCGATATACCCTTTTTTTTAAATTTAACTACCAATTACATCACATTACCAAATTGAGTTTAATTCTCATTTTTAATAACATTTACCAATCCCTTTGAACCTATTCTTCACAAATTGCAAATAACTAACGAGGTTCAACTACTGAACATCTCAAATCTATTCTGTAACTACAAAGCCAAGTGGAATTGATTACTAAACTTGCAACCATTTTTGAACTTGTTTTCACTACCATAGAACTCAAGGAAGTGTTTAACTCATAATAAAAGTATGAAACAAAAAAAAGGCTGCGCAGTTTACTGAATTCAATTTGCAAAATGCTCCAACCTATTTGAATCTCAATGACTACACAATTATAGAGTTTGACTCAATGACTATAACTGAGGCTCCAAATATCAGTCCACACTGCTTAATCATAGTGCAATTACAGTGCATTTACACATAAGGATTTAAACTTCAAATAAAGAGCCATATTTTGCATTAAAACTAAACAGAAACCGAAAAATCCTAGAAAAACGACTTCAGGCAGTGTTTCAAACAACATTTCATCATGTATTTCCTCAACTCAACTCAGTTACATCGATTCTTCAAAATCATATGAAATCAGAAGGTGTACCTGGTATTGGAAACACAAGAAGAGGAAGGAGTGATCAGCAGTAGTAATAACAATATAGCACACATCAAAAATAGCAAAGATCCAGCAGCAAACCCAGGAAAGCAAGTTGCAATTCCAGAAATACCAAACAACAACACAAACAGACCCAGGAAATGACTAGGATTAAACCAGACTTGGACCCAAAATACAAACAAAACAGTGTCCAGTTACACACTCAAACAGACTGATCTAAAAGATGCAAAAGAAGTTCTCTCTTAGATTGATTGAGGAAGAACTCACAAGGCTGATTTCTTCAGGACTTTTTTTAACTGTCTTTTAATCGGTCCCTGTATTTCTATGTGTTCAACTTATCAATTTTCAGAGTTAAACTCTTGGTTTTTCAGTAGTAATCCCTTTCAACTAATCCTTAAAGCTCTCAAATTATCAATGTCTTCTCTTATTGTCCTAGGCTCTCAATTCATTTTTTTTCTTCCATGTCTGATTTCCAGCCTTTACTATAGGCATTCAGCTAGTGTTATACCCACTATGTTTCAACTTTTCAATTGTTAATTAACCCATTATCCTAGTGCCTTTATTTATTCAATAGTGCCAATTTTTAGTCCTTAAAATCAGCAATAAGTGACATTCCCACTAAGTAATGTTTCCACTTAGCTAATAGCAGCCTTTAGTTTAATTACTAGGTAATTTAATTCCCAAACTACCCCTTAAACTATTCCTGTGATTTATCATACCCTTCAGCTATAACCAATTTCCTTAACCAAAATCAAACAGCAAACTCAAACTACACAACTCAGATCAAATAGCAAACTAATATTAAACTACTAAGATGCACATGTATATGGGAATAACTGGCTATATTCACAATTCTAAACTAAACCTAGACAAAATGAATGAAACGTTGTAATATTATGAATTCATATGCAACAAACTGATTAGCAACGGAAAGGGAAACATAATAAGACAATTTTGAACCAATATTAACATCAGACGATCACAGTTTTATACAATTACTACTGAACTTGAATAAACTCGAAATACTCAACAAGGTAAGGAAGAAACAAATCCAGAGTGAAACCAAACAGACAGAGGTTCAAGTGATTTCCTAAATCCAAATGACTATAAAATCCAATTAACACATTGATGAAAATTTGGACCACAAAAAGATCCGTAGGAGGAGGAAAAAGTAATTGATAGAAAAATAACAAAACTCAAATGCACCAGATAATAACAACAACAGAAAACAAATAAAAAATAAAAGGAAATAAGAAGAAACTTAAGAAGAACTTACTAATTTTCGGATTCCAATCAACATGCCTTCAAAATTGGTTTCCAGTTAGTATTATACGCCTATTTCATCAGAAACATGCTTATAATACTAACTAGAAACCAATTTGACCTTGACAATTTCACAACAGCCTAGAACTGCTGAACCCTAGATTTACAATTCGAGAAATTAGAGGAGGATTTGACAGAAAAGGGGTATGGGATTGGTATGAGGGGATTAAGAAGGTTGTGGGGTGTTGATCAAGGACAGTTTAGGTCAGCGTCTCTACCAAGGGATTTAGTGGCGGCGCTAGGGTTCATATGGTCAGATTGATATTCGAGGAGTCCCGGGGTGATTCGAAGGAAACCAACGACCTTTGAGTGACGGGGGAGGTCCAGGGGTGGCATGATGTTAATTTGGGGTCAAATGGACAAAGTGAGGTTTGGATCAGTTCTTCGATCTAATATTCGAAGAACTCGGGGATGATTCGAGAATGATGGAGTATGGATTTGGAATGGGGAGGTCGAGGGGAGGCTGTGGTGTAAAGATGGAGGCATTTGGCCCACCGAAACCGCCTGAGGCAATTTCCATTGGGCGGAGCACGGTGGGGGAAGGCAGAGGATGTTGGGGTTGTCTCTGAACGTTAGACACGATGATGGGTGGGGGGGTTGGCTTTTGGGGTGTGGGGTGTGAATTGGGAATATATACTGGGATGGAAATTTTATCTAGGTCATTCGATCAAACGAAATCAACGGCATGGATCATTCACTTAAATTGGAACATGGTCGTTTTGTTAAATGAAGGGTGGGTTAGACCGAGAATAGAGAACGGGTCAGGGTCGGGCAAGGCTAAATGGATACGGGTAATGGCTATGGTCCGTTGGATCGCTTTGGCTTGAACGGCTCAGATCTTTTGATGATGAAACAACGTAGTTTCAACATCAAACTACGTCGTTTTGCCCGTCTTTGCGGTTGGCTGGTCTGGACCGGGTGAGGCAAATGTTTTGGGCCTGGATTTGGTTAAATTTGGATGGCCCAGTCCGATTTTTCTCTTTATTTTCATTTCCTTAATTTTCTTTTAATTCCTAATTTAAAAACCAAAATCCTAGATTAAATTACAAAATCCAATTAAAAAATACTAATTAACTTCTACTAACAATTAACACACACAATTAAATGCCAATTTTAAAATAAAATCACACAACTAGACCTTAAATGTTAAAATTGCGAATTATATTATTTTTGTGATTTGTTTTACATTTTAAAAAACATCTTACTTAATTAATCCTAATTGTAAAAATTAAATCTTAAAATTGCAAATGCGATATATTTTTGTATTTTCATTAATTTAAACAAATAAACATGCACAGACTAATGCAAACAATAAAAGAAAAATAACACAAAATTCACAACAATTGCAAACAGCACAAAATTATTTTCTTTTGAATTTTTTGGGAGTAGTTCTCGTAAGACAAAAATCACGTGCTCACACTTGTTTTTGGGGTCCCATTTTGGAGCTGGAGTCCCATAGCCAAGTCCTATTTTATTGCTACTGTGATGCTCTTGCAACCATGAGAGAGCATCAGAATCTTTCAGCCATTTTCAAGTTCTGTCTAGTTCATGTTTCACCTTTTCAAGATCTTCTTTTAGAACCTTAATCAATTCATCTTTCTTGTACAGTTCATCTTTCATTTTTCCTAGATTTTCTTCTAGAGTGAGAAATGATTGATCAGCTTTCTTCTTTCCTGTTCCTAGTTTGAGATTTTCTAACCTAAATTCTAGAATACTATTGTCAAGTTCAAGAACCTAGTTTTTCAACTCAACATTTTTGTTATCACTCTCATCAGCCCTAGATTCTTAACTTTTGCATTTTGTTTTAGGATAACACATTCCCTAGACAGAACTTCCTTTTCATTGTTAACTATTTCAGACTCATCAATGTAGTCTAATAATAGCTCAGCCAACCTTTCTTTAGACAGAAATTTAATTTTGTCCTTGAGATGCAGAATACTTACCTCCTGCTCATCATATGATTCTCCAATAGCCATAAGAGCTTGCTCTTCTACAACTTCATCTTCTGAGTCTTCATCATAGGTTTCACCCCAAGCAGCAACCATAGCCTTGGTTAAACCTTTGTTACTCTTTGGTTGAACATGTTCCTTCTTCCTGTTTCTTCGTTCAGCCCTTTCTTTCTTCCACTCAATCTCCCATTGAGGGCGATTCTTGATCATGTGGTCAGTCTTACCACACTTATAGTAGCCATCATTTGTCTGTTTCTCAGGAGCTCTTATCTTGTTGAAGTTGGTACCTCTTGATGAACCCTTTCCTCTGATCAGGTATTTTTTGAAATCTCTAGTGATAATAGCCATCTCATCATCTTCTAGGTCTGAACCTTCTGTAATTTTGAGAGCCAAACTTCTCTCCTTCTTGGGTGTATCATCTTCCTGGTTTGCCTTCTCAGTTCATAAGCAGTAAGATTCACAATCAGTTCATCCAGCCTGAGAAAGGCCATATTCTTGGATTCCATGGCAGTGATTTTGCTTTCCCAGGGAACTGGAAGAACTCTTGTCAAGATCTTCTCAACCTTGTCTTCTTCAAGAATAATTCTTCCAAGAGACTTAAGTTCATTTGTCAGTGTAGTGAACCTAGTATACATCTCTTGAATGGTTTCTCCGTCTTTCATATTGAAATTCTCATATTGAGAATATAGCAATGTTCCTCTAGATCTCTTCACTTGAGGTGTTCCTTCATGAGCCACTTTCAAAGTGTCCCATATCTCTTTTGCAGTAGTACAACTTTGAATCCTGATGTATTCATCTGGACCCAGTCCACAAACAAGCCATTTCTTGGCCTTAGCATTTTTCTCCCACTTTTTGAAATCTTCAGCAGTGCAGGCAACCCTTGTCTTTGGTATTTCCACTCCTTCCTCATTTTTCGTTGTAGTTTCCAAAGTACCATCAGTGACTATGTCCCAGAGTTCATAGTCTTCTCCTATGATGTGATCATTTATCATATTCTTCCACCATAAGTAATACTATCCATTGAACAGTGGAGGCCTGGCAGTGGATTGCCCTTCCCAATTTCCAAGTGGTGCACTCATGTTGATATTTTTCTAAGGTGTTAGCCTCTTCAAGGATAACCCGCTCTGGTACCAATTGATGTTCCAAACGTCAATACCACACAAGAGGAGGGGTAATTTGTGTGGTACCCAATTTTTGATGTAGAAAAACCTGGTTCTTCTAGGTGTTCTAACTACTACTGTTTGCGGAATTAAATTACAGAAAATAAAAGAACACAAGAATTTTTACGTGGAAAACACCTGGCTTAAAAGGTGAAAAAACCACGACCTACTATTCAGTAGGATTTTCCCAAACATCTACTAAACTCAATGAGCCAAAACAGCATTTACAAAACTCTTGTAAACCTAAGGATTAACTCTAATCCCAGTATGGCGCACAGCCTCAACTGTTGCGATACTTTCAAGTTAACTCTAACTTGAATACTCAAAGTACCTAATACAATTGCTTCTATGAAAGCTGGAAAGGTGCAAGTTTTAAATCACCTACTACAATTGAACTAGAATAAGAATAAACATAATGGAAATGGTTCTTCTATCTTGTTCAAGTAGCTGCAGGCGCGCACACTCAATCTCACATAAATTTCTTGCAAAATAGCCTTGCTCTTTTGCTCTCAATTTTGCTTAAGTTCAGCATTTGCGCATACCTGTAAAAAAGAACAACTCAGTTATTTATTAGATTAGTAATTAGAGTTGGATTGTGACTCAATTTCTTATCCTTCATTGAATTTGAGTCCTAGACTAATCCAAACTCCAACCCTCATCTAGGTGTGTTCTCTTTTCATAAGGAGACATCTTCTCCTTATCCCATATGCAATCTTTTCGATCATTTCAGAATATATTCATAAGATATTGCTGCTTGATCCCAAGGACGTATCTTCTTCACGTGCTTCTCATGTGCATGGGCCATAACAACTGTATCTCCTAAGATGAACCTGGTCCTTCACTGAGTTCATTTGTCATTCTTCAAAACTTCAACTGACCTTGGGCCAACACAAGCTAAGGCGGCCTACGACTCTGCCCTTCAAAAGAGCAAAAAAAGTAGTAAGAAACAAAAGAGGAAGCTGGTGAAAGATAGTGTACCCATAAGTGATAAGGCGGTCCCTGAGATAGAGGTAGAAGAGGAAACACCAGATGAACCTGGTTCACTGGTGAGACGATCCCAGAAAAATAAGTAGCCTGCTTCAGTAGAGAAAGTTTCAACCTCTAGCTCCAAGTTGAAGGAGGCTGTGAGTGATTTTTCAATATCTGATGAGGATTTGTTAGTCAAATCCAAGGGAAAAGAGAAATCAAGTGGTGGGAAGTCCGGCAAATGAAAGTCTAAAATTGTTTAGGAACCTGGTTCTGTGAAGAGGATGGGAAGTGAAGTCAGCCCTGGTTCAGAATGCTTGAGGCATTAAAAGGTTCTATTGGGTCATACGTTTGACCTAGCAATCTTTGAGATGGTTGGTATGCGACAAGTTCTTGAAATGGTTGATTTGCAATGATTAGGGAATCAATTCCAAACAAATGCACCTAAGGCTTATGAGGATGAGGTACAAAGCTTCTTTGCTAGCCTCTTTCCCGTTGAGACCGACCACATTTGTGCTTTGGTTAATAGAGTAGATATAGTGTTCGATGTAAAGTTGCTTGGGAAAATTCTTAAAGTTCCTATAGTTGGTGTGTCAAGTGTAAAAGATGTGTTTCAGTTTAATTTCCAAAATGCCGTGGAAAAGGACAATGCAAGCCAAAAGGGGGACCAGATCCACAAGAAGGCATTACTCCTTATCTATCAACTGCTTTTCGAATTGGTAAACAAAGTTCTATTGCCTCGAGTTGAGAGGAGGTCTGTGACTTCTAAGTTTGATCTATTTTTGATGGAGCAACTGGATAACTTTACACATGTAAGCCTACCTGCTATTATGATTGAACACGTGCAAAAGGTAACCACCTTCAAAGATGGTAATCATGGCCTTCTCTATGGGGTTTTTCTTATGCGAGTGTTTAAGTTCTTTGAGGTGCCACTGAGGCAAGGCAAGGTGGGGACTAAGAAGTAGACTTTCTCATAGACAACATTGGAAGA
>MU770673.1:17228-32416 GCA_026770625.1 Nicotiana glauca | reverse complement strand
GGGGGGGGGGGGGGGGGGGGGGAAGTACATCAACTATCTCACAGCTCATTAATGCCCAGAATAGTGCAACTAAGAAGATTCGTCGGTTGAAGGTTAGGAATGCTATCCTGGAAGGTCAGCAAGCCCAAGGGGTTCCGGCGTCAAATGTTGAAGTAGCTAATTGAATCTCATGGTGCAAGTAGAGAACCTGAAAGTAGAACTGCTCAATGAGAAAAAATTGGCCAATGCCCAAATAGACCTTGTTCTCCAAACACTTGCTGCAACTTCCAAGCCCTCTACTCCTAGTGCCCCCTAAGTACCCCTTCAATGACCAGTTTCAGGAAATGTCCTATTTAGTTTTTTTTTTGGTAGATGTTTTTTTTGTGTGGTTGGGATGAAATAGTACTGCTCCTGTCTTAACAGTCCAATATTGCCTTTGCTTTTTAAGCAAAGGCATATTAAATTTTCTATCTATATAAAATCTATCCTCTTTTATTATCTCATTGTTTAAATTTTATGCTTTTCTTATCTATCATGTTGTGTGCACATATGTGGCATGAGTTAGCTCGGATAACCTTCTTTATACTGTTTATCTGCTAGTGTATTTTTAGTGATACCAAAAGGGGGAATAAATAAGTGTCTCAATAATGATAAGGAAGGCATAAAGTCAGGGGAAACTTGTGATCTCATGTTACTTAATCTGGTTCTCCTTGCTCTAAATCCACGTTATCAGTATTTAAGTTTGTCATCAAAAAAAAGGGAAAATTGATAGGTTTTCAATGTCTCTGTCTTATGTTTTGATGATCTAACAAACTTACTGTCAAGGGCCAGATAGGGAATGTGACACACTTGGACTATACTGCAAGTTAACGGATTCCAGCTAAATGTGAACTACTACGACTTCAGGAGTTATGAAACCAAACAAGGACTCGATACCCTTGCGGTTCCCTCATAGTAGTACAAAGTCAATTGGACACAGTTGGAAGTGACATGACTGCCTACACAGTTTCTGCCTGCATTGCACTGTTCTCAGTGCCCACTTATTCCTTGACAAATAAAGGGCTTACATTATTTCAAGTGATGTCATCAAGGTGTATCAACAATGAGTTTATATCAAAACATCACTTGAACACTTCTGTTTCTCATTAAAGCCTTTTGCAAAAATAGAGAAATTAATTCTCACGAGCTTGAAGAACAAAGTTAAACGCTACAACAGACCAGTTCCTAAAGTTAGTATTTGTTTCCCTTAATTGATATGTAACTTTGTGATTGTTCTTATTGTATCTCCTAAATTGCTTAGCCAGAAGCGTTGATTAGGAACACTCATATAAAATCTGTAAACTCTCTGAGTTTATGTTGTGACTAGGTTTAGTCATAAGTTAAAAGTATTTGTAACTAGAGAGTGACAAAGTGGCTTTTGGTGAGAGTATCACAAGTTAGTTAAAGTCTTTGTAACTAGAGAGTGACAAAGTGGCTTGTGGTGAGAGTACCACAAGTTAGTTGAGTTAAATTCTTTGTAATGGAGTCATTACAAAGTGGCTTGTAATAGGTCTTTACAAGTTAGTGAAGTTTAAAGCTTACAGGTGTAGGTCGTGGTTTTAGTCCCCTTGAGTTTGGATTTTTCCATGTAAAATCATGTGTCTCATTTACTTGTAGTTTTACTAGCATTCTTAGCATAACCTCATAGAGGACCAGGTACTCTACTGTTTGGTGGACTCATACAAAGTAACAATTGGTTGTAGACCTAAAGGAAACAATTCAAGGGCTTAAAAGAGAGAGTAGGTCTAATAACACTCAAAAAGGAAAGGATGTTCCAAGTGAGGCACACCTTAGACTTGAAAATGAGTTAAAATCAGTGAAATCTAGTATGTGTGTCGAGCTTTAGAAAAACAAAAAACTTCAGGAAGATCTAGGTAAAGTTAAGAGTGACCTAGAAAACTCTCTTAAGTGGAGCAGGTCCTCTGATGCAATCACTACTATGTATACAAATAGTGGGGGAAATAGACAGGGAATCATGTTTCAAAGGGAAAAGACTCCCTACAACCCTCATAGCAAGTATGTTACTGTAACTGATAACTAGCTCTGCACTCACTGTGATAACACTAGGCACTTTAAGGAAACCTGTAAGGCCAGATTTCAGTCTTAATTGAAAAATAACGTTTTTGTTGAAAAAGTAACTACTCAAGGGAACCTGGTCCTTCTTATAAAAAAAGGTGTAATGCCTGCTTGGATCAAAAGAGCCCTCATTCACCCCTTTCCTTATTATAAAAGACCTAAACTTGTTTAGGTTCCTAAGTGTAACTCATGATTTTCTTGTGCAAGGAGCAGTGAAATGGAGCAACCAATAATGGTACATGGATAATGACTTCTCGAAGCACATGAATGGAAGTATAAATGATTTCCTTTCACTGAAGACGTTGTACGGAGGGAGTGTATTCTTTGGAAATGGAAAGACGGGATACATTCTGGGAGTTAGAAGGATTGGGAAGTCTCTCTCTCACTCAATTAAAAATGTGCACTACGTGAATGGGTTGAAGTACAACTTGCTGAGTGTTTCCCAAATCTGTGATAAGGGAAACAAAGTGAATTTGTATCCAAGATATGCACAGTCACTAATATTGTACTGACAAGTGGTGTTAGTGGCCAAAAGATACAAAAATATCTACATTGCTGACTTTAAGTCCGTGCAAAATGGGGATCTCAACTATTTGAGTGTTATTGATGGTGATGTTGAACTATGGCACAGAAGGCTAGGTCATGTAAGTTTTATGTTGCTGAAAAAATTGGTCAAGAAGGACCTGGTTCGTGATCTGCTCAAGTCAAGCTTCAAGGATAACAAGGTGTATGACGCATGTGTAAAAGGAAAGCAAGTAAGATCCTCTTTCAAGCCCAAAAAGGAAGTTAGTACCTCAAGGACACTTCACCTCCTCCATATGGATCTGTGTGGACCTATGAGGGTACCTAGTAGAGGAGGAAAGACGTACATCTTGTTATAGTGGACGACTATTCCAGATTCACCTGGACTTTGTTTTTTCAAAAACAATGGTGAAACCTTTCAAATGTTTGTGGCAAGGTAAATATAAGCCGTAATGTAGTATATATCAGGTCTGACCATGGGACAGAATTTAAAAATGCCAAATTTGATGAATTCTGTGCTAAAAATAGCATCTCACAATTTTCCAGCACTATGAACACCTCAATAGAATGGTGTTGTGGAGAGGAAGAATAATACTCTTGAAGACATGGCAAGAAAAATGTTTATTGATAGTGGCATTGAAAAAGGCTTATGGGCCGAAGCCGTCAATACTACATGCTACTTGGTGAATAGAGGCATAATCAGGCCCCTTCTGAGCAAAACGTCATATGAACTACTGAATGGAAAGAAGCCCAAGCTGACGCATTTAAGGACATTTGGCTACAATCGTTTTGTCCTCAACAATGGCAAGGAAGCACTTGGTGTATTTGATGCCAAAAGAGATGAAGGAATCTTTCTAGGCTATTCATTAAAAAGTAAAGCCTACAAAGTATACAACAAATGAGCTCAATGTGTTGAGGAAAACATACATGTGATCTTCAATAATCTCATCACTCATATGGAAAGCATTTGAATGATAAAAATGATCAAGACGGAGAATAATCAACTATCCCTGGTGAAATCATTGACATGAAAAATGGAAAGGCTTATATAATGAGCTGCGTCGAGGAATCATTAAGGATGGTGAAACCATATCTCCAATTAATTGATAGGAACCTGGTTCCTCAATCATAAAAATTAAAGATAAGAACATAGTTGCCGATGTTGTCCAAAGTACCCCACATGCTGAGATAAGAAGAAGCCAAGGATCAGAGTCTAAAATACCTGGATCCTCTAACAATGAGACTCAAGTGTCTAACTGGAAGCACAAAAGTTTACACCCTCTTGAAAACATAATCACTCCCCGTGTTCAGGAATTCAAACCAGATCAAAGACAAGAAACTCACTAGCCTTCTCAACCTTTCTCTCTCAAATAGAGTCAAAAAATATCAAGTTAGCATTGAAAGATGCAGACTGGATTACAACTATGCAAGACGAGCTCCATCAATTTGAGAGGAAAATCGTGTGGCACCTGGTTCAACGACCTGGTGACCGAACTATTATAGGAACCAGGTGGGTATTCAAAAACAAACTTGATGAGTTTGGAAACACCGAAAGGAACAAGGCAAGGCTAGTAGTTCAAGGCTACAATCAAGAAGAAGGGATTGACAATGATGAAACTTTTTCTCCAGTTGCTTGAATAGAGGCTATCAGAATTCTTGCATTTGCATCTCATATGGACTTTAAATTTTTCCAAATGGATGTCAAAAGTGCATTTCTGAATGGTTTTCTAATTGAAGAGGTCCTCGTCAAGCAACCACCTGGATTTGAGAATCACGAGCGTCTTGAGCACGTCTTTAAACTTGACAAGACTCTGTATGGGCTAAAGAAGGCTCATCGTGCTTGGTATTAAATGTTGTCAAAATTCTTCTAGAAAATATTTTTACAAGAGGAAAAATTAACAACATCCTTTTTCTAATGAAAAAAGGAAAGAACCTTCTCATTGTGCAAATCTATGTTGATGACATCATTTTTTGAGCAACAAACGATTCTCTGTTTGAGGAATTTACAGAACTCGTACGAAACGAGTTTGAAATGAGCATGACAAGGGAACTGAAATTTTCTTCGATTTACAAGTTAAGTAAACTCCCAGGGGGGCAATGATAAGTCAACAAAAGTACATCAAAGAGTTGCTGAAGAGATTTGACATGGAAGGATAAAAAATCATTGATACTCCCATTGCCACAACCACTCGTCTGGACTTGGATGAACCTGGTTCCTCTGTGAATGAGACCATGTGCAGAGGTATCATAAGGTCACTCCTGTATCTCACAGAAAGTAGACCATATATTATTTTTGGTGTGGGTCTTTGTGCCAGGTTTCAATCTAATCCAACGAAATCTTATTTGAATGAAGCCAAGAGAATCCTGAGATATCTCAAAGGAGCACAGGACCTGGTTCTCTACTATCCCTCAAGAGATAATTTTGATCTAATTGGGTATGGTGATGTTGACTACGATGGGTATCTGGTGGAGAGGAAAAACACTTCTAGAATGACACATTTTCTGGGTTTATGTCTTGTTTCATGTCTGGTTTCATAGGGTACAAGAAAACAAACTCAGTGGCACTCTCAACTGCAAAAGCTAAATATGTGGTAGCGGCGTTTTGTTGTGCTCAACTGTTCTGGATTATACAATAGCTGGAAGATTTTGGTGTGTTTTCTAATTATGTGCCCTTACTATGTAACAATACTAGTGCTCTCAACATGGACTAGAATCTAGTTCAACATAAGGTAACAAAGCATATTGATATGCGACATCATTTTCTCAGAGACAATGTTGAAAAAAGGCTCATCTGTATGAAATTTTACAGCAAAGAAGATCAAATTTTGCAGACATATTCACCAAAGCACTGAGTAGAGAGCAGTTAAAGGAATCGCTTGTTACTAGGGTTGATGAAATCAAGATTAAGACTTGGTCCCTCAATGATTGGCTACGAAAGAAATGTACAGGGGAAAAAGCTAAAAAAGTGCTTTCTGGCGAAGTCTAACTCATCTCTATACCGTTACAGGTAGACATACATGATGGTTATAGAGCAAACAAGCAGCTAATGCATTGCACGTTGGTCAAAGGATGAGGCTTACATTTGCAAAATCTATCGGGGAACCTGGTTCCCTTGACACTGGTTAGTAGTTCCTCTGTACTCTCATGCATAATTTTTAAACAGCTGAGACGGTGCCACGCCATCAAACTGTCAGCTTCTTTTCTTTCCCGCTTTTAACCCAAACGTCTCATCTATTTATGAAGCAACCCGACTACCCAAATTTCTATCTATTCCTAGCCGGTCCCTCAACCCTATTAAATAACGCTTGTCACAGTCACTTTCACAACTATCCATATCAAAAATTCAATATACCTCTTTTTCCTTCTTCAAACCAAACTCCATCTTCTTCAACTCACCAAACTCCATCATGTCTGAAAATAAGGAAGCCCAAGGTGATGCAAGCATCATCCCCACTGTGTTTTCACCCATTGAAGTAGCAGTATTAGAGCCCACACTCCCAACTCTGACTAATCCAAACCCTAAATCAGAGTCACAATCACCTACCTTTCCGAGCCAATCGAGTAGTAGTTTTCATCGAAGTCACAGAACTTAGGTTGTGGATGTGATCTCTCCTTCTGCCTCGGTTGAAGAAATGGTCGACCAGGGTATAGTAGAGATAGAAGAAAATCCAAATGTTTCTAGTCTACCTGTGGAAGAAAGCTCTGCTAAAGAACAAGATGTGGGTCATATCCATGATGAATCGATAATGATAGCCCCTGATCTTGATTCTACAAGTAATACTCTTGCTACTTCTGAGTTTACCATGGGGTTAATAGAATAATAGGCCATAGAAAATATGTTGTCAATACCTGTTGAGGGAAGTGTCATTGAGGGTGGTGAAGTAGTATCTGGGTCTTAGGGGGAAGAAAATTGTACACTAGTGGAGAGTAGGGCACTGGTTCCTATTGAAACATCAACACCAGACAGTACTACTGGGGCACGAACTGAGGGACCTGATCCCTCCACCCAAGAGGAGCCAATCCCTAGTTCCTCTAAGTCACCCCAAGTCAGTATTCATCCTGCTCCCTCTCCTCACAACCTATGACCATAGTTATTCTTGAAATGAGGCCTTTTATCTGAGGAGGAAAATATGGATAGTGAAGAAGAAGATTATGATAATGTGGCATTGGCAAGCCTTATTAGTGCTAGGAGTAGAAAGGCACCTCCCCAGGGGTCAATGTCTAAGAGAACCATCACGAGATTGCAAAAGAAGGAAGAATTTATGTCAATATGAAGGAAAAACATAAAGGAAAAGAAGAAGAGGATATTGATGAAAGATGGAAATATTGTCAATCAAAAGGTTGTTCCTCCTGCACTAGTCGTTAATTTTGGTGATGAGGTAGAAGAGGAACCAGGTATTTGGTTCTTAAGTCCTCAAAGAACCTTATTGTTCCAAAGTCCGAAAGGAGTTATCTGTGAGTAAAAAGGAGTTGAGAAGGGTTGAGAGTGAAAACTCTGGTGAGAAAGAGAGTATGCTGAGAAGATGCCCAAAAAGTACACAAACAAAGGGAACAGTGTGAGAAAATTAGTGAAAAGGAAGGTTGGTGCTAGTGAGGAACCTGGTTCCTCAAAGAAGGCCAAGGTTGATGCAACCCAAGATCCTGGCAGGGAAAATTTGAGAAACCAAAAGGTGTTATGGAGTCACAAATTTGCCGCTAATATTATTGACTTATCAGGAATGCGCCAATTGGTTGACATCATTGAATATCATTCTTCTCAAAACAAAGGCAGTACCGAAAATAGTAAGAAATACAGACAAAACCTTCTTGTTTTTGGGGGACACATCTATACACTAGTGTTAGTCCTGAGGTTTATGCGTGCACAGTTTCTATGCCAACTTCCTCACAATTGTGGATGATAATATTTGTCTGAAAGTGAATGGTGTTGATTTTGTGATGGACATTGCTGTGTTGGGAGCCATTTTGGGTGTGCATACTGGGGGTTCTATCTTCTATTAAGGGAACTTGCTCCTCGAACTTCAGAAATGTCATCTAAAAGGATCGGGCAGTCCAACAAGGGGAACATGTACATAAGAAGGCCCTCTCTCCAGTGTACCAACTGCTATTTGAATTGGTGAACAAAGTTTTTCTCTCTCGTGAAGAAAGACGGTCCATTACATCATGAGCGGACCTGGTTCTCATGGAATCCATGGATTGTTACACAACGATAAACCTGCCTGGCTTATGATAGAACTTATAAAGAAGGTTACAAATTTCAAGGATGGTAATTATGGGCTGCCCTACGGGTTCTTCCTCACTAAGGTCTTTGAATTCTTCAAAGTCCCTTTAGGAAAAACTAAAGTGGGTACTCGTAAGCAAACCTTCTCCAAAACCATCCTCGAGGAGTGTGAATGCAATGAAAATAGTGGAGGGGTTGGCAGCACTTCTACTATCTCTCAGCTGATCAATGCTCAGAATAGTTCCACTGAAGATATAAGGAAGCTAAAGGCAAGTAATTTCATTCTCGAAAATCAGCTAAGTCAGGTTCAGGAGGCACCTGGTTCTAGAAGCTCTCAAAGCACAAAGGTTCCACATCTGACAAAAGAAAATGTCGACCTCAGAAAATTTGTTAAGGACCTAAATGAGATACTTCTCAATGAGCAGGTGTCAGCAAATGGTCGAATGAAAATCCTTCTTAGAATCCTTGCCTCTTCATCTAGGCCTTCCCCTTCTAGTGCTCCCTAAACAGTGTCCCCTTACCAAATGTCAAGTTCTTAGTTTCTGTCCTTTATTTTAGTTTTGATGATATTTATGATTGGTACTTTTGTTATTGTTGTTTTTATTTTGTGGATATGTTTGGAAACAATGGAACTGCTCCATACTTATCTAAAATTAATGAATGTTTCGTCCTTTTCTGTGTATGGCTTGTTCTTTTGCTATGTTTTTACTCATGATTGTGTGCACACATGTGGCATGAGTTAACTAAGCTAGACTTCTTTTTTCTTAAGTCTTGCTACCAATATATTTTATAATGCCAAAAAGGGGGAAAATAATTTTTTTTTGGGGGGGGAGGGGGGGAGGGAGGGGGCATGATGGGAACAGATTCAAGGAGAATATAGGAAATGCAAATGTCATTCTGGTTCTTAGGGGGAACTTAAATTATAAGTTTGTCATCATCAAAAAGGAAAAAATTGATAGGTTATATGTGTATTCCTGTTATGTTTTGATGATTTAACAAATTTACTATTAAGAATTGGATAAGGAACCTGTTACACATCCTCAAGAACTTAATATCAGCAAGTCTCCAGTCGGGGACACGGTTCAACTCTTCAGAGTCAAAGGAACAACAGAGGGAACATCTAGCTACCAATTCCCGATGACGGTGCAAGTCAACACCCCGGCTGTAAAGTTGCTGCTTGCATACACAACAATGCAAAAAAATAGTGCAACAATCAACTTTATGGGGAATGGACTTTACCTAACATGCTTGCATCATTCAAGTGATGTCACAAATGAATTATTAACATCAAGAAAAGGTAAAACAAAAAACTTTCACATTCGAGAGTTAATTAGAATTCTCTCAAGTCATCTATCATCTTGCAAGTAACTCTCAAGGGCATCAAGAACAAAGAACAACATAATAACAGACCAGTTCCTTGTATCGAGTTATTACATGTCCTTAGTTGTGTTGCACCTTTGTTAAATCACTCTACTTGTAATTCCTACTTAGCTTAGTTAGAAACATTGTGTAAAGAATTTTTTTAAATCATAAACTCTTTTGTTTATGCCTTGGCTAGAGTTAGTTGAGTTATAAATCTTTGTAATAGAGTTTTTACAAGTTAGTGCGGGATTAAGAGGTTAATTCCTATGTTATAATAGGTTGTAATCTAAAGTTTGCTTAGTAATAAAGTTAAAATCCTACAATGGTAGGTCGTGATTGATCTCGTGAGCTGGGAGTTTTTCATGTAAAACTCCATTGTATCATTTACTTACTGCATTGTACGTGTGTTCTGTGATAACTAATAGAGAACCTGGTTCTCTATATACTTTGGTGGACCTTTCGTTACTATAAAAAATATTTAGGGTTATAATTTCCAACATAGCATATTATACTAGAAACATGTTACAAATAGAGAGTCAATCACTGTATATATAACTCCCTCCCTCTCTAATTATCTGGTATGGTTTCTAAAAATAGTTGTCTCAAATTATTTACCATTTTATAAGTTCAAGACTAAATGAATTATTTTTTTCTATTTTACCCTTAATATTAATTTCTCTAGAAGTTTACAAATACCTGAGTTATAAATAAATATTAAATAAAAAGAGATTATATTTTAAGACATAAATAAGAGTAAAATAGTGAAAAACCTATCATATTTAATATTTTCTTTAAGGGTGTGTGATAGAATGTATGAGTCCCCTAAACTATATAGACACCAGGTCCTCTATGAGTTTCTGATGAAGATGCTAATAAAACAGTAAATAAATAAGACAGGGAGTTTTTACGTGAAAATATCCCTGCTCAAGGCGATAAGAAACCACGACCTACACTAGTAGGGTTTAACTTCACTATGAGCAACTTCATATTACAACCTATGCAATCTAGGAATTAAACTCTTAATCCCTCAGTAACTTGTAATACACCTATTACAAGCCACTTTGCAATACACCTATTACAAATACTTCAACTCATGACTAACTCTAGTCATGACACAAACACTAAGGATTTATGATTTTACAAGGGGTTCCTAAGCAGCGCTTCTAAATAACCAAATTAGGAATTACAATGAAGAACAATTACAAAGTTACAATTCAACTAAGGACAACAAAATACTAGCTTTAGAATGTGGTCCGTAGTAGTGTTAAACTTTGTTCTTGATGCATTTGAATTGAATGATTGAATGTCACATGCTTGAATTGCTTGGGTGAATTCTCAAGTGTCCAAGTGATGTGTTGTTGTAATGTTTTATGTTAATACAACATAGATGACGTCACTTGAATGATGTAATCACTTGGGAAGTCAAAAGAGAAGTGACTGCAGAAGTGTGCTGCACTATTCTGCGTACAGTGCAGGCAGTCACTTTCCAGCTGTAGATAGTTGACTTCGTACTGCTATCAGGGAAACATAAGGGTATCAGGTCCCTGTGTTGATTCTCTATCATCTGAAGTCGTAATAGTTCACATTAGCTGGAGTCCGTTGGTTTGAGTTGTATACCAAGTGTGACAGGTTCCTTATCTGGTTCTTTGACAATAAGTTTGTTAGATCATCAAAACATAAAGCTAAGATATTGTAAACCCATCAACGTGTCAAAGAAAAATACGACATATAATTTAAAACGGAGGAAGTAGTAGTTTCTCGGAGTTTACTTTTATTCAACTTTGAGGAAAAATGTAATATGAGCATTTTTTAGCAACCCTCACGGGATATGCGAATTTCGCAGTTTTGCTTATTTTCCGAGCTCTTTCATATTCTTTTATTTATTTTACATTAGATACAATTTTTACATAACAAACAAAACATCCAAAGAGCACATCACACGTATATAAAGTTGATTACAATATACTTAAATCACATTAAGTTGAGATAATTTGCAGTCACAGGCTTGAACACATGGGATGCAGAAGTCTCAATCAGTTCCAATTGCCATTTCATCAAATGCATATAAACAATCCAATCTCCATTTCCTTTAGGACTTGGCATTGGCATCACATATCCTGATTTTCCTGCCCATGGAAAATGATACGACCAGAAGACTGGCTCACCCCATCCGAAATCTATCTCTCTGGCTGGAAATTGTTGCCCTGATGACACTACCACGGCGGGCCCATCGTCGTCCGTGGCGTATATTTTTGCCACAGCCGGTTCAGGACGATGGGCCTCAACCCAATCTATCAATCCAAGAAAATGTTCGCGTGTTACTGCTTTTTCTATAAACTCATGAATTGCATTTGCTACCCAACTCAACGGCTTCTCTTTTAGTTCCTCAATTTTCTTGTTTCCAAATGGGATGGAGAGAACATTACCAAAATACCCTTTTAGTAATTTTTCTTGATTATCATCTCCGTTATTCAATCTAGTCCTACCATCGACAACGATACCAAACCTGAAATTCTTGGAATTTGATGTTTCTTTAATTCCACATGCAATAGTTTTCCACAGGTAAGCGCTGAATGATTCAAGTTTAGACCTCTGGAATTTCGTGATTTTTTGGTCATGATCAGCTAGTGCTTGAAGGTGACCGATTTTCTCCCCCGTGACATAGTAAATTCGACTTATGGCTTGTTCGTTAGGGTTAAAGGTTTCGGGTTTTACTGATGGTAGGGTTGATATTGGTACGTACAGGCCATCGATTGAGTCATCGTAGTAACCAGGACGTCGAGGAAAAAGGAATGATCGACGGAAAGATGGGAGCTGAGTGAGTGGTTTGGATTGAGCTAATTCAGACCATGATACAAGAAACAAGTTGGCTGAATATGCATCAGCAACTCGATGATCAAATGTGCAACCCACAACTACTCCTCCACATTTGAGTTGTGTAACCTGCAGTAAAACATTGGGTAAAAATGCAAGAAAACAAGAGGACAGAGCACAAAATTGTAATTAAATTGATTAAGATCAAAAGGCACATGAAAAAATCGTGGAAAAAAAAACTCGTTTACTTGTATTGCGTAAAAAGGGACGGAGGGAGACAGGGAGTATTACATATAGATTAGGTTTTGATGGTAGGCTAGGAACCCGTGATTTTAATCGTTATTTTGCACTCTAATTCCTGTACTTTAAGTGTGTTTGAGCTTAAATGATGATGATTTACACTTATTACTTGTTTTATTCATAGAAGATGATTCCGAGTTAAAAGATAATCTGGAGTTAAATTGAATAATTTGGAGCTTTAAAGTTTGAGTAAAAACTCAAAGAATTAAATCGGGATCGTGTTTGGGGATCGAGGACCAAGTCTAAATATCAAAAAGTGAGAAGAAATTTCACACTAAAATTTTTGTATTACCGCACCGCGTTATTGACATAAGACGACCAAAAGTGTATAAGTTTCCTTTTACTGTCAAGTACTTAAATCTAATTACCAATACATGTTTATAGTAAGTTGTATTGGTAACTTAACAAATAACTAACTTACTATGGCTAGATAATTAATTAATTTAGTTTTATCATCATGAGAAAAATCAAATAAAAATATTCAATTGGAGATACGAGTAATTCCTCAATTTTTTTCTTCTTCTTTTGCATGTCAACTTTGTATATATGAATGGACAAAAGTTTAGCACGAAAGAAAAACAAAGAATGGCTAAACGACTGCATATAATTTAATTTAGTTTCTATATATATAGAAGTCGTTTTCTTTCTTTCCTAAACTTATAGATTTACTAGCAAAATAAATTTGGATAAAGTAAGGGTACCATTGAGACTTAATCTTTTAGTTTTCCTCCATTCTCATAGGGGTGAGAAGTGAGAACGTATTATTGAGAAATGTCAATTGACCAAATAATTGATCATTTTAATTTTCATTCTCCTTATTGTTTTCCTACCTCAGAAGTACTCTCTCCGTTCAATTTTACTTGTTCACTATTGACTTTGCGTACCCTTTAAGAAATAATAAATAAAGTAACATGATACCCATATTAATTGGTATATATTTTTAATAAATTTGAAAAGCGATTTGAAATGAGTAATTAATGCTAAGGGCAATAATACATTTGATATGCTAAAAGTGATGACAAGTAAAAATAAAAATTTATTTATAAAATACTTGACAAGTAAAAGTGAACAGATCAGAGGGACTATCTAAAAGAGACGTGGTTTTTAAGTTTTCATTATTACTACTGAATATTCTAGGAAATCGAAAAGGGCTAAGAAAAAAAAGGAAAAATGGAGGCGGATTCCGGAATTGAAATTTATGTTTTCTTAATAACGAATTCAAGTCAATATACAATAATAATTGTGTTTAATTAAATATTTAAAGATATTTATTAAATTTTTAATACATATACACGATCAAAATAAAATTACTGAATTCACGTGAACCGTAACTTACGTGCTAGATTCGCCCTGAGTAAAGAACAAGGACTTCAAAGGCAAGTGTTCTCTAATTTTGTAAAACCGTATATTGCCTTCCGAAAATGGGAAGAAAATCTGTGAATTCTTTCATATAAAACATTTCTAAGAATTGAAGATGAGAAAAGAAATATCACATAAGTGTCAAAAATAGAACATAATATAGTGATAAAGCAAAAATTACCGGATATGGCGCCTTTGGACTAATTTAGATTTGCAAACAATATAATTATTCATATATAGATATAAACGTGCATGGAAGCGACCTCTTTGAGAAATGGATGGTAAGACTATGTCAAATATACTAAATGTAGATTCCGAATTTATATTCATAGATATTTAGTGGTTTTTAAATATATAAATAGGATCTAATAAAAAACTATTGGGTTGAAGTGAACCCGTATGTCGTACTCTTGATCTGCCACTACAGTAGACTCAATGATGGTCCGATATCTTTCCTCGGACCGTGCACATACAACCAGTGGCAGATGTAGGAGTGCGGGAGGGGGTTCACGCGAATCCCTTCACCGGAAAATTACACTGTGCATACAAGGTAAAATCCATTTTGTACTTTTCTGTATTATATGTTAAATCCCTTTTGACAAAGCCTAGAAGCATAGCTTAGTGATCAAGCAGGTTCAAAATTTTTGTGAGGTTGCTGGTTCAATTCTCATTGGACACATATTGCTTACGGTGTTGGTATTATTTATCTGGTTTCTGATTGTTGTTACGGATCTTTTGTCTTTGAGCCGAGGGTCTCCCGAAAATAGTTTCTCTATCCTCCGGGGCAGGGATAAGGTCTGCGTAGACTCTACCCTCCTCAGACCCCACTAGTGGGACTATTAGTGGGTTGTTGTTGTTGGTGGTGGTGGTGGTTTTTTTTTTACCCCTTAGAGGAAATCTTGTCTTTATCCTTAATACAACAGGAGCTTGATGCATCGGGTTGCAGTTATTTTATTCTTTTTTTGTCTTTGTTAAGTTGGGATATTTAGAGGTCACATGCATGAAAAAAAAGGAGAATAGTTTGCATTAAGACACAGTACCTGAACAGCTAGAACACCATGCTTCTTCTTTGGAACAAGTTTTCCCTCTATACTCTCATCTGGATTATAAAAGTTGATTTCTTTGAGCTCAACATCAGCAAAAGCTTCTGTAAAATTGACTCCATTATTGTTGCAAAGAACCTCAGGTTCTCCACCTAAGTTCTGAACTATTTCACCAGCAAATGCATAGTAAATAGCTAATGTTTCAGCCAAAGAAGCTTTGAGAATGCTGACCATTGAATCAAATTCTAGCTTTGTTGTCAATGAAATAGGATTATGATAACAGAAAATAACTCCAACATCCAATGGAGGCAAGAGCAAGTCAAGATTGGATAGTGGTAGCCAATGCTCTTGTATTGGCAAAACTGCTGCCACCACTTCAGTCTTGTTCATCTTTACATTGAAGTTTTTTTTTATAGTTATCTCTTTTCGACACATTTTTCTTTTTATTTAGGGGTTTTTTTTTTGTGCGGGGGGTT
>MU770673.1:0-15274 GCA_026770625.1 Nicotiana glauca | reverse complement strand
GGGGGGGGGGGAGGAGGATTGGAGAAATATATGGTTCTTGATAGCTTGTGTAGTGGTGTGTCTTTAGTTTAGTGTAATAGAAATAAACATTGGAGAGCTGTATTTATAAGGTTCAAATGTTGGGTGAGATTATAATTAGTTAAAAATAATAGGATTGGTTGTTATCCATTTGTACAAGAGTGGATGTATGGAAACAAACATGGAAGAGCTATATTTAATTTAGGGTTATATATATATATATATATATATATATATATATATATACACACACACGGTTAGTATAAGTAATTATGTATACTATCAGATCACATAAATAATACCTATAATTAGGCCTTCTTAAAATGTGTGATTTGAAATCTGAAAAATAAAATAAGTCACCTGCTAATAGGTAAGCGTAACCCAATAATGTAAAAGTTCGTTACACTCACCTTAAACTCTTGATTTATGGAATTTAATAGTCCAAAAGAATTTTTATACTATTAGATCACCTAGAGGATAACAACATATAATCGACCATCTTGAAAATTAAGTCAAGCAACCTGCAGTAACACGTTAAAATATATACTGAAATTATAATTTTCATTATACTATATATATATATATATATATATATATATATATATATATATATGTTGAGGGATCACCGGACCCTGTAAAACTTCGATAGAAGTCTTGTATATGTATATATGCAGGGGCGGATCTACCATGTAAAACATGGTTCAAGTGAACCCGTGGTCCTCGGGTTAAAGTATAGATATGTTGTACATAATTTGGCAAAAATAGATATATATACTTGATGGAACCCATGGTCAAAAGAGACCAAGTGGTGCACTGGTTTTGGTCTCTTATTTCCAATAGCCTAAGGTCTCTTATTTCCAATAGCCTAAGGTCAGAGATCAAATCTCCTACCAAACCTTTTTGTTTATTTTTTAAAAAAAAGTAATAGTGCACTCATCCTCTGGAAATCCTGGATCGGCCTCTGTATATGTGTATAATTTAAAAATGGTAAATTTAAATCATTTGACACTCTTAATGCAAAAAACCTTTAGGGGCACTGAGTGAACAAAATATTGTACCCCGTCACATAAAATCCCTAGGTCTGCCTCGTATGTATGTATGTATCTGTAGGGTTTAGGTTGTTGAGGATCAAAGCCAAACCACTGCCACCACAAGACGGCTTTACTTAAAAAAAAGAAAAGGTTCAATCTTGGGTGAGATAATTATATTATAGACTTACTCCAAATAATAGGATTGGTGTCTACGAGATTATATTATGTTAATGGTACAAAGGGTGGTTATGAGTTTCTTGAACAAGTAAACAGATGGCAACAAAGTCAATAGTTTTGGTAAATTTAATTGGATGATGATGACGATGAAGCAAATCTGAAATCTTTATTTTAAGCTGCGCGTCCTCTTCTTTCACTAGCAACGTTTTGATAGTTATAATCAGGTTGTTAAAACATAAACAATAGTACAGTATCTTGATGCAAATATCCGAAAATAGATGTATTATTTTGTAATAGTAATAGAAAAATGATGATGTATAGATTAGATACCTAATCCAACAAATATAGAGACGGTAAATCTAATTAATTCATATAGATTTAATTTATATATTTTGACCGTGGATATTATGTATTTAATTTAACATGTTGTGATATATATATATTGACTGATTTCTTTATTTACGCAACTAGTTTCACTAATTATTGTTAATGACTACTTGCTTGTAGTTGCTTTCTGATAATTTAAAAAGAATTTATCTACCCCATCAGCGTATATAAGTGAAACTCTTGCATCTAATGACAAGGTGAGTACGTGCAGGGGCATAGCTAGAAGCCTGGTTATACTACTAGAAATCTGGCAAAATTCGTCCACATTATTCCGACCGAAATCAATCGAAAGAGAAAAAACCAATCAAATTTGATCGGAAACTATTTAAATTTGCAGCAAAAGTCAAATTAAAATTTTTACACAAAGATATCGACTACCTTCGGTCGAAAAAAGTGGTCCCACAGTACAAAAAATAAAAATTGCTATGTCTTAAATTGGTCGATCTTCGACCCAAACCTTGTCACACTTGCATATTATCTTCCAAAAGAAATTTTACTTAAAAAATTTCAAGTATACCGACCGACAGCGGTCAAAATTTTGAATTTTTTTTTCATAACATAAATAGTTTTTAAAAACTATTATGAATTGACTTAGTGGTCAAAAATGGTCAAACACTTATAAATTATTATTTTATATATATATATATATATATATATATATATATATATATATATATATATATTGTATGTTATGAAATGAAAAATTTTCACATTAGAACAACATGACTCCCTACTTTTTAATTTTATAGCCCATATTTCAATTTACAACAAACTAGCCCAAAAATAATAGTTGAATACCCAATGTCCAACTTCAATAGATTCGAATCAGTAATTGTGACTCAAATATTAGTGCAACAAAACAATCTATTTGGGTGGTGAAAATTAAATTTTTAACAAGCTTAAATATTTGGGTTTAAATTCGAAATTTGATTTTATGAGTAATTTGGAGTGAGTGTTATTTAGACTTGTGAGAAATAGTATAAGGAGATTGTATATAAAACTTGAAGTCATTTAATGGAGATTTGGACTGATTTTGAACAAGAATTGCAACTGAAAATCGTGGAAGAAGTTCGTTTACTGAAACTTATATGAATGTGTATAAAAGTGTATAACAGTGTATATGGTGTGTTTCTACACTCATATAAACTATTATACATAATTATACAAAAAAACTGACTTCGTCTTCTTCCTTAAGCCTTTTATGGAATTTAACTCAAATCTTGCTCAAATATACTCCAAATCACTTTAAATTTAAATTTTGAACTCCTTTTGATATTTTCAATCAATTAGAAAAACACTCAATCCAAACAACTAACAAATTCAAAAAAAATCATTTTCGAAAGCAAAGCTTTGAATGGTCTTCAATGGTGTACTTTTACTCTTCAATTTTTTACCATTACGACCAGGTGACATAAGAGGAGAAACAGAAAATATACGGCCCCGTGAAGCATATGTAGAAGATGTAAGAAGAAGAGAGAGTAAAAGCAATGATGATTAGAATATAGATTTAACTCCATAACTTTTAGAAGTAATATTTGTAAGAATACAAATTTTAAATTTGTCAGTGCTTTCACGATATTTACAATATGTGCTAGGTCAGGTAAAACTTATAAACATGGGCCATTTTTATTATGGTGTGAAGTCATATGTATTTTCTTGTAATTCTTTCTTATGTTATAAAATTTACAAATATATACAAATTCAAAATTTATAACCCATAAAGTTAAAATCTTGGTTCCACCTCTGATCACGAACCTTTGTCATCCGATCATACTTTTGGCAATAAATTCATAAGCTTTAAATTGGGCTGACCGGTTAACAGATATTATCAGTTCCTTTAGTAAGCTAAAAAGAAAGTAACAACGAAAATACGTATACGTTTAGAGAAACCAGAAAGTATTAAACTTGCAAAATAAATAAGTTTGGAGAATACTATGGAAAGCTTCAAGTTTTACAAAGTCTGAACTCAGAAGTATTCAAGTATGAATGATATGTTGATCCGGTCAAAGTTGTAGTAAAATGACGTTATTTTATAGCTCTACGAGGGGAAGCCTTGGCGTAACTGGTAAAGTTGCTGTCATGTGAGCCGTAAAAACAAACTCTTGCGAAAATGCAGGGTAAGACGGTTGCATACGATAGACCCTTATGGTCCGGCCCTTCCCCAACACCGCTTATAACGGGAGCTCAGTGGACAGAGGTGCCTTTTTTGTCTCTTATCTTTTATAGTTGTTCTTAGTTCCCTATTAAGGGTCTTGTTTACTTCCACGTTTGTTGTTTTCCGTATATAGTAATTCTAAACTTACAACATTATCTTGAGTACTTCAATCTATATATACTGAAAGGGTAAATTAGAGATTTAATATGTAAAGTTACATTTAATGTAGGTCAGTTTAATTTGATAGTGTAAAAACTCTTTCTCATGCCGTTTTTTGGGATTAGATAGTATTAACTTTTTGAATTCGAATTGCTATCCAACCCTTAAAGATTGTGGTTGTGTTGATAGCAGAGGTCGAAAGGGGTGCGAAGCCTTCCCCTGTATGTATCAAAGAAAATCTCAAAGTTCGGCTCATTGACATTTTGTGATCGCGCAAACACCGTGGAGCAACTGCTAAGAGCATCGCGGTTGAGTACACGATCATAGTGTAATCGCTCGGGCTTAGTCCAGTACCTCTGTTATGTTTTCTTCTGTCGTGAGGCCCGTTTGGCCCGGTTAAGATGGAGTTTGAAAAGCAATTGTAATTGAGAATCAATTATACCGGTTTCAATTCATTTCTTTATTAATGGAAAACTCTCTGTTCATATCTCAAGGATTAAAATGGTCATACTTATATAATCCGATGTTAGTGCCACGTGTCCTAATTGATTGCAAATCTCTCTCTCAGTAAGTGGCATTTCTCTTTTCGATAGAAATACTATCTACCAACCCAATATAAGATAGTTTCTTTTATTTCCTTTTCTCTTTCACACTAACTTCAATTCAACAAAATAATACATTAATTATGAAGTTAATGCTTGGTGTGCGAACAAAATCTCACATTGATAGTTGAAAAGATTAAGAGTATATATATAAAGTGTAGAGATCTCTTAATGATGTAAGACTTTTTAGGAAAAACAGTACGGGCTTGACTCAAATGGGATAACATCACACTATTTTAATAGTATCTTTGGGCTGTTGAGCCCAACAGTTAAGGTAATGAAATCAAAGCTGTTAGAAAGTTACATTACCTTTAGAGTGTGGTTGATAGGAACTACTACTTAAAAGTTAAGATATGTGTATTTAGTTTTGTATTAAGGTTTCTTCTATTGGTGATTGCTTTGGTAAAGTTTGTACAACTAAAGGCTTGTGTATCCATATGGGTTTTAACCATTTTGTCCTTGTCAACGTAATAATTGTGGAAAGGGCTGAGATAATAAAATTTACAAACAGTCGATGTTGGAGCAAACTGCAGCACGAAAATAAATAGTTTGATGGCAACCTACCAGCTGAATGAGTATAGTCTTCTTAATTTCATTTTAAAGAGGGAAACTGTTGCATTCTTCTGATTCTGAAGTCTCACCAACTAATATAGTTGAAATATATATATATATATATATATATATGCCTTTTTATTCATTTCCAAATATGTTAGTGTCATGAGGATAAAGGTCATATCTTCCTCCATGCATCTTTTCTAGAAGATATCAAGGAAAACTCGCAATTGATATTTTTCGTGTGCATACTAGGTTACCTGGTCACTATACAATAGCTCACAAACCACATAGGTAATGTAAACCGTACTAGGTATACCAGGTGCGACGAGATCTGACCGAGGACGCTGCTGGTGAAAGGAATCGATCTTAAGTCTCCCATGTAGAAAACTACTCACCCAATCAACTCAGTTAACCCTTGAGGACTGATACATAAGATGTAGACTGTATTAGACAGGTCCGATGCGACAAACTCTTACTGAGGAGGCTGTTGGCGAGGGAAAAACCTCCATGCATCTTTTGGCATAATTATAAATATGATATTGCATCTAAGTTTCAAGATGGAAATACTTGAAACTAATTAGCTGTATTTTGCAGAAAAAAAAAATTAAGACAAAGGATGACAAGACAATACATCGATAGCTTCCCCTCAATTAGACACAATTTCATACTTAATTACGTGGTGGGACAAATAATCCAAAAACTGTAACAATTTGATCGGTCGTTTTGAATATTATATTCTATTCAACTATTTGAAGTTTTGAGTAGATGTATCATGACGCATGTTAATCGTCGGTTTTGGTTTTCAGGTGTTGTTACATTGGTTCGGAAGGATGAATTTCATGTTTGAAGCTTTAAATTGGAAGAGTTGACCAAGTTTGACTTTTTAGTATTCGACCTCGAATCAGATTTTTGATGATTCTGTTAGGTCCGCATGGTGAGTTTGGACTTGGATGTATGCTCAGAATTTCATTTGGATATTTCAAGAAGTTTTCGACACTAATTGACGAAAATTAGAAATTTAAAGGTTTGAATATTCATAGTTTTGACCGGGAGTTGACTTTTATGATATCAGACTCGGATTGTGGTCCCAAAAATTTTAGTAGCTTTGTTATGTTATTTGGGACATGTACGAAAAATTTGAGTTCTTCTGAGTTGAATTGATATGGTTCATCACGATTTTTGGAAATGAAAAGATAAAAAAATATCTAAGTTTGAATTGTGGTGTGATTCATCGTTTCGATGTTGTTATGTGTGATTTGAGGGTCGAGTAAGCCCGTATTATGTTATGGGACTTGTTGGTATATTTAGAAGGGTCCTAAGGGGCTCAGATGAGTTTCAGCCGAGGTTCAAATTGTTTCGGATTATTATTCTAAGGCTAGTTTAGGCAATTCTGGTCCACCTGCGATGGGTTTGGTCACAGGTGCATGACCGCAGGCGTGAAGGAAGCATCGTAGAAGAAATTTTGGATGGACTGGAGCTGGGTCGCATATGCGATGAATTTTGCGTAGAAGCGCACCCGCAGAAGCCTAACTACTGACCGTCGAAGCGAAGGAAGGCGAAGAAGCGTAAGCCTTGTTCGCACCTGCGTTTGCGCAGAAGTAGAAATTTTTCCGCAGTTGCTATGGGCTGGTTGGTAGTGCTCTTCCATAGGAACAAGATTGTGTCCGTACATGCAAGTCCACAAAATAGGAAATTTGTTCGCAAATACGAGCAACGCTGTGCAGAACCTATAATTTGAGGTTTTTGGTTTCTTTTATCATTTTCGGATTTTGGAGCTCGATTTGGGCGAACATGGGAGGGGAATTTCACCAGGTGAGTTGGGGTAAGAATTTGTGACTCGCTTGTGATTATATTCATGAATTAATCTTCATTTCCGGCGTATGATTATCGATTTTAAAGAGAAATTGGAGGAATTATCTATAGTTTCATAAAATGAATTTTTGAGTTTTGAACATCGATTCAGAGTCGGAATTTGGTATGGTTGGACTCGTAATTGAATTGGTTGTCTAATTTTGTCAGTTTTGTCAGATTTCAAGACGTGGGCACCTCATTGACTTTTGGTTGACTTCGGAGTTGTAATTATAAATCCGACCTTTATTATTTGAAATTGTTTCTTTAGGCATTAATTGATGTAATTGAATTTCTTTTGGCTAGTTTTGAGCCGTTAGGAGGTTGATACGTGCGGAATGAAATCTCTGGGGTATTATTTAGCTTGATCGCCATTGCATTCAGCTTGTTCGAGGTAAGTAACACTTCTAAACTTGGTTCTGAGGGTATGAATCCCTAATTATACGTGTTATGTGATTGGTTTAGATGTGCACATGCTAAGTGACGGGCGTGTGGGCATGCACAGTAGAAATTGTCACTCAATCGATTCTGTGGGGCTATGTAATCAAATAACTTGTTATTTTTCCATGTGTTAGCGAAACTGAGTTGCGACTCATGTAGAAATCATGCTTAGGCATATGCTGGTATTACTATGACCCAAAATTTGATCACGCTCAACTAAGCCTATTAAAAGACTATGCGGGCATTGCAAATATAATTCGGGATATTTTGTCCCGAGTAGAATCCCACAGGGAATTAACGTATCAAAAGAAGTCTTTGAAGTACTAAATTCTACTTAGTTAACCTTCTCAAACTTTATGAATATAAGTGGTGTTATAATTTCTACGACAACTACTGGAATCAATAAAACGAAAGTTAATTAATACGCAAGTGTAGACAATTGGAATAAAGGCCTAAGGTAATGGCTTCCCCCATTGTAGATTTCCTTAGTCGTATATTTCTATAGCTATGAATTAGTTATCTCTATCAATTATGAACTCTCCAACTATCATAATTCTCTTTCAAGTAATTATGATAATTTACTAGACACACTTTCTCAAGCTACGCTAGCTAGATTCGCATTACAATTCACTTAGATTGCATCCGAGGTATCGTTATCTCTACTCCAATCTTTAAACCCTCGGTTATGACTCTCGCCTATACTCCGGGAGTGATGTTGTTCAAATAATTCCCTAAATATACACTCTTTCTCAAGTAGATACATAATAAATAGGCATGGCTAATTGAGGATCCTTTCAACTAACCAAACTCAAAACATAGTTGAACAATAGAGATTAATAACTAACTCAAAACTATATTAATATCACAATAAGTTCATCCACAACGGGTTCAACCAAAACCGTAGATTAGAAGAGTTAGCTACTCATAATAATAATAAATNGACTAGCGCGATCGAGCATGTGAGCGCGCTCCTCGGCGCCCTAGTCCAGTCTCATTTGTTCGGTTTTTTTATTCTTGTAATCTTGCTTGTTCAGCTCCTAGGGATCTTTCTTGCTTCAATATAGCTCCAATCACTGGTTTAAGGCCTCATAGATGCTCTTCATTCCCGTAACACAATTTAGAGCTCATTTTGCATCATTTAATTATATTAGAGCATTGAAACATAATCAAGTTGGGGAAAAAACCATTGTCAAATGACATATATCTAGCCTAATATCAACACCCCACACTTAAATCCTTGCTAGTCCTCTAGCAATCCACCATCCTTTATAGAGGTTCCTTCATTAAGCATTCTTCCCTAATGCATTACACCAAGAACAAATCGCATGACTTACACCTAGTAGTGAACAATCATATCCTCAAGAGTTGGCTCTCACGTGCCGTGCAATATTCATACTTTCTCAAGCTACTTTATACAGAAGTCAAGACTTGTCTTTCCTTTATGAATCACATGCCCTCACATACACACAAGAGAGTAGTTCCACATATAATAATATTTGAACAATTGGGAACTTAATTAAATGAAATCCACTCACTCACAAGAAAAGAACATTCACATGTCACAAAGATGCACCATAAGCTTGCCCGTAGTGTACTACTCTACTAATTGAGCCACTCAGTTTAAGATCAATAGGACTTTGCTTGGTTGTAATATAGTTTAAGGGACGTGTAGGATACATTTGGATATAGTGACTAACCTCCCTAAGCACTTTTAGTACAATTACATTAATATTCAAAACCAAACTTTTCACCACCATTCTATTGTTTAAAACAACCACATTCATTAGGTGCAATTAAAGCAAACCACCGCTTCTCAACTACTATATTATTCTCTCTCTTTTTTTTTTGTGGTGCTTCCTCTTTTATGCAATAGAATTCTACACCGATTTTTCGATTTCAGTGGTTCCACTCAAAAACCAAACCACCACCCCACACTTTTGTCTTTGCATAATTTTCAATACCATTCAAGTGCTTATGTGAGGAAAGAGGGTTCAAACAGCAGGCTATTCAAATAATTGGGTAAGGTTAGCAATGTGGTTGCCAAAGAAATAGGCTTATAAGCTCAACGGGGTTAACTAAGATGCATTGCAGTTAGGTAGGTTTATTTTTATAAGTCTGGCTCAACAAAGAATTGCCTATATCACTTCTAAGACTAAATGAACTACTATTTCGCGTTGCAAACACACAGGGCAAGTTCTAGGCATCAATTGTGAATCGTGGAATACAGTAAAACTCACACATATAGCACATGACTCATTCCGGATTGGCTTATCAAGACATTCTTTTCTGAGTACTCAAGTCAATGACAAATATATAGTTTGAGGCACTTTAGCAAGAATAAACTACTGAGAATAGGCGTTACACTCTAGTGTCTATTGTGTTCAGGTGTAATTGCGCTAAAGGCTTTTCTTTTCGAACTCTGCTCATTAGCACATTAATCCTAATTTTAAAACTAAAGAGAAAATAAAATGAATAAAAACTACCTATACCTGGTTCAAACTACACCTTTGGAAAAGAACCGTGGCCTAAAGAAAAACTAAGGGGGAGTTACTACACTACCTAAAAAGAAAGTAAACGGAAAAGAAAAAAAATCTTTTTGAAATTTTCTCTAGACTAACTTCCCTCAAGAAAATTATCTAAAGAATCTGTCATCAGGAAGAGTCTTCATTTTTCTGCATTTTGTTTTTCATTTTTTAACAACTACTTTAAAGTACTACCAACATTAATCACAACTAAACAACTTTAAACTACTACCAACATTAATCACTGCTAAACAACCAAAACAACAACCAAAACAACCAAACATAACAACCAAACATCAACCAATCATTAAGGATTCAAATAAAAACTACATGTATGTACAATGAAGCATCCCCATCCCACACTTAAAATCAAGACGTGACCCCATGGATTCAACAGTAAAAAAAATAGTGGGGGTCGAGGGCACTTCCCTGAATGGTCACTCTTGGTCAGAGACGGTGTCCGGGTTCACATTGCAGGCGCGACCCAGAGCTCTTAACTACCCCAAGAACTTTTTCTCAGATGTCACTTGTCTGTCAACAACTACCTCCATACGGGCACCTAAATCTGTGACTGAAGTACGCAACCCAGCCATCTCGTGTTCCAAAGCAGTCATTCGTGTGCTCCTGCGTGGCTGGGATGATTTGGATGCCCTATATGGTGCTGCTGCTGCTACCTCATGCTCTGGGATCTGGTGTTCGGCACTCACATGCTCCGCTTCCTCATCTTCGTTGTCCCCGTCTTCCTCATCGTCTGAGATACTACTAGTTTCCACCTCCACTACTGTTGGCTCCTTACCGGTAGTAACTTTATCCGCTCGGAACTTGTGGTCTTTTCTTACCAGGCCATCTGCTGCTATGTTTAATGGCACTCTTGCATCCCTACAAAGCTGAGTGATTAAAGAGGGAAAGAAAAATCCATACCTTCGTATGCGGTTGCGGACAAACATCTCGTCATGGATAACTTTGTCCACATCGAAGTTGTGCTCATTAATGAAACACCAAATTAAGGCAGCTCTGGGCCCATTCACTTCAATCGTGTTGTGGGATGTGTGAGCACGTGATTTTTGCCCTAAAATAAATTATTCCTAAAATCCAAACAAAATAATTTTTCTTTATTTTTACAATTTTTGTTGATATTTTTGCATTTTTGTGTTAATTAGTTGCATAATAACTCATATTAAAAATACCAAAAAAAAATATGCATATGCATTAGGATTTTTAATTTCACAATTTTAGTATTAATTCATTTCGGAATAATTTAAAGAAAAATAAAAAAATAGCATTTTATTATTTTAATTGGAAATTATTATAAAATAGTTATTAAATAAATTTTAGGATTTAAATAGTTTAATTAGGTTTGTTTTAATTCTTACAAAATCAGAAAAATAATATGCAAAATAAAAAGAATATAAAATACAAAAGATGAAAATAAAATACAAGAGTATAAGGAAAAAGAAAAATAAATTAAAATAAGAAGTGGCCTTAATAAGGAACAACAATTGGGCTGATTCAAAGTCACACGCCCCATGCCCAAATTAATCCACCCGCCCTAGTCTATGGTCCAAAGCCCTTGATCCGGTCTGCCCCCATGTAACCAAAACGACGTCGTTTAAAAGGCATTTAATCTTAGCCTTTGATCACTTCTAATCTAACGGCCATGGCTTGATCCTCATAATAAACAAAATGGCATCGTATGATGCTCGGCTAATCTAAGCCGTGCAAATTAATTCATCCAACGGATATGGCTAATTGTTACCCTTTTAATATATCAATACAAAAATTAAAAAACCCTAAAACATTTTAACCTTTCCCTTTCCTCCTTCCCTGGCCGCCTCTACTCCCTTGTCAATCCGCCGGAACCCTACCGGCAGGAAACGTCACCACCACCAACAGCCTTCGAATTCACACCAAAGAACCACCTTGAGCCCCTGATTCCACCCATCTACTTCACTTCCTTCAAATATGTCCCCATCGTCTCGAATAATCAAGTTTGTCTCACCGGAACCCTAACTCCGGCAAACAACACCTCACCCAACCCAACCCAAAATAACACCAAATCATCTCCTTGCCTCCCTCTATACGACCCTTAGGGTCTTGAACCTCAAATACAACCGAAACAGCTCGAATATGATTTTGAAAAGTCTCCGGTGAAGCAAAAGTTTACAAAAATGCCACAAGACTCCCCTCTTTTGTTCTTGAGGATTCTTGGTACCCAGTAGATGATCAAATGACTAAAAAAGCTAAGTCTTTCCTTTTCTTTTTCTGTTTCTTTTATCTTTTGCATGTACGTGTTTTTTTATGTTTTTAATTGTTTCCTGATTGTTATTAATCTAACTAGGGTTACTTAATTTCTGTTAAAAAAAATATTATTTTAGGTTTAAATTTTAATACTGTAAGTTCTTTAATTTCTTTTAAAATTCTGAATAATTTTTGGTTAAGTAAATAAATCTGATATCAAATTAGTAGTTAATTGGATTTTATTAGCAGTGATTTGAGTTGATTCATGTTTGATTAATTTCTGATATTAGTAATGTTTGATTGATAAAGATTGGTTATAGCTGTTAAAATGTTGATCAGTAGTTAGTTAATGTTAGAATTAAAATTAGATTTGTTAAATTCTGATTAATTTTGATAATTAATTTTTTATAATTTCGGCAGTTAAGTTCAAGGGTAAAGGGTTGAATGGCAGTAGGGTACTTAGTAAATTCATTTAAGTTTCAGGGGTGTTTTGGGTATATAAAAAGGGCTGGTAGTAATAAACCAAAGGAAGGGAGGGTATTTTGGGTATAGGAAAAGGGTAATTGGGTAGATTTTGAAGTGAAGTGAGGGTAGATAGGGAATTACACTAGATTAGAAGATTCTAGATGGGGTATTAATATAATTCCTAATAAATAAGTGTAGTCAATTGAATAACAAGTTTAAAAATAAGGATAGAGTTGAAATAAAAGAGGGACTAAAGTACAATTATTGAAGTTTGAATTTCCCTCCAACTCTAACTCTATAAATAGGCATTGATATGCCTTATTTTGGGAGTTTTGGAAAATCTGAAAACCTTTTCTTCCAAACATTTCTCTATTCTAGATCCCAATCTCTGTCAAAAACTCAAAAAACCTTAGAAATTAGTAGACAAATCCAAAGTTACTGTTTCATTGTCATTTAGTTCAAATTTGAAGGTTGTATATTGATTCTCTCTGGTTCTGGTAATCGAAATGCTGTGAATTTGCACTGAAGTGGTCGAGTGTGTGTTCTTCTGATTTACATCTTTTGTTGTGGCTTAGTTCTGGTGTTGTGAGGTTGTGATTGAATTTTCTATCCTTGTTCCTGTTGTTGTTGCTGTGTAACTGATTTTGACCTCATTATTCTCGCTCTTATTTTTCAGGTACACTGCTGTAACTCCAAATTTGGACTGAAAAATAGAAACAAATTGTTTCTCTACTTTTAATTGAGTTGAATTATAGCTTCATTTAATAATCGAAATCGAATGTAAATGAGATGAGCTAGGAATGATTTTAGAGATCTTATATGGAATTGTAGTTGAATTCATGGATTGTATATTTGAACTGTTTTTTTTTAGAATGTTTGGATTGATTTGGTATTTGATTTGTAAGAATGTATTAGTAACACCTAGAATTCAGTGTAATAGTGATTGTATAATGGGACTTTTGAAGCCTACGGGCAATGATTAGTTTTAACATTCTTAGTTGTAGTTATTCTAATTGTGAACTCGGTATTAAGATCATATTTCAGATTTTAAATTTTTTGATAATCATTAGTCAGTCAATTTTTTGGTGATTATATTGATTTCAGATTAATATATTAATTTTTACACATCACTTGTAGAATTTGGGATAATAATTTGAAAACCAGCACATATAATAGCTTCTTATCACAGATTGATTCTAGATTAATAACAATTTAGTACATATGGAATTTTAGTGAAAGTTAGTGTAAACTTTGTAACCATAATTGAAATATTATATCACTATCACAAATCCAATTTGAATTCAACATGGGCTTAAAAGCCATTTTATCGCTTTGTTCTTGCCGAGATACGGTCCAGGACTGTTATAATATCATTGCTGGACTTATGTTTCATTTGCATTGGGCCTAGGCGATTGGGCCGCATCAAAGTTCATTTGAAAGCTAGTCTGCCATTTGGATTTAGATAGGAGAAAATTTTGTTTCTTTTGGTTTAGCTTGATGTAATTCAATTCAATATATATTAAGAATATAGGGAAATTAAATTGATATTCATGGGTTCATTAACCTTTAGAGACAAAGCAAAAAACATAGAAAACTTAGTATACTTTAGTTTGACCTTTAATAAATAAAAATAAGACGAGCCTCGCCAAATCAAATATATAATTGCGGGGCTCTCAATAATTGCTTAAATAAAAATACTTAGAAATTCGGGACGGGCCATTTAGCAAATTTCACGGCCTTCCCCCAAGATAATAAACACGTAGTCACTTTAGGCGCTTATGTTAATAATATTAATTTCCTGAATACGGGTGCACATTTATGTGACCCAAATCCAAATCTCAACGAAGTCGAAATGTGTTAAAAGCCACGGGCGCACTGGTGCGGCGTAGTTCGAGATATATTTTCACAACGTTGTAATTCTTGTAAAAATAAATAAATAACAAATATAATAAAAGTGGATTATTAACAAAAGGAACATAAAAATAGAACATGTATTGAAATCAGATAAAAATTAAATACAACAGTTGAGCGACCGTGCTAGAACCACGGAATCCGGGAATGCCTAACACCTTCTTCCGGGTTAATATAATTCCTTATCCAGATTTCTGGTTTGCAGACTGTTAACAAAGTCATATTTTCCTCGGTTCGGTATTCAATCGGTGACTTGGGACACCATTAATCTCCTAAGTGGAGACTCCGAATAAATAACAATAAATCCCGTTCCAATTGTCCTTTAATTGGAAAAACTCCTTTACGCCCATCACGGGGTGTATTAAACGTAAAAAGGAGGTGTGACAGCTCTGGCGACTCTGTTGGGGAAGGGAACCCATAACATTTTGTTCAGGGTTCAGAATTCGAGCTTAGATAAATTGTTGTATTTGGTTATATCTGATTTTCCTACATGTTCCATGCCTACTGTGCGAAATGTTTTACCGCTTTGATATAAATTGAACTGTATATATAAACTGTGCCGAAACCCTTCTCTTCTCATCTCTGGGGATGTGCTTACATGTTTAGACTCCCTATTCTGTTAGTATCAATACCCTGAAATAAGAAAGTGGCCGGATAAGTTACTAAGCCGAATGATCCCGCGGGTCCCCAGTACGTTGCCCCCTCCTCGACTCGAGTTGTCCGCTCGGGTACACAGTCTAGAACACATACCCAGGTTTTGAACTT
>MU770671.1:270433-282025 GCA_026770625.1 Nicotiana glauca | reverse complement strand
TATATATATATATATATATATATATATATATATATATATATATATATATATATATATATATATATATATATATATATATATATATATATATATAAAAGGCTCATTTCGGAATAGTCATGTTTATGGTAATAACCCCGAATATAAGATTTATGAACTTTGAGCCGATCATACTTGAACTTATGAAAAGATTTATGGAATTCGATTATAAGAGAGAAAGTTTAGCTAGCATACCTTGTTTAGGATTTCTTAAGTTACTATAATGTTCCAGAAATTCTAGCAATCCCAATCTACTTTGAGACATAACAAATTCGAACACAAATTAGGGAGTTATTGATGGTTTCAGCTCATTTGAGCATTTTATCAAACACTTGTTGTGCATCTTGATTTCAAAGCTCTTCTACGAGATTTCCTTCATTCCCCAACCCAATCTTTACTTATTTTTGTTCAAAAATCTTCCCACAAACCTAATTTGTACATGCATGTATACATAATACTATTACACCCAAGAATCATACCTCAATACCCTATCTTATACCCAAGACTCGAAATCAAAGTCTAGTGTATAGAACCTTACCACTTAGATGAAGATCTTGTGATTGGTTTCCTTGATTCTTGAAGATTGATGAAAGATTTAATTGTTATAACGTTAGGCTTCCTCCTTCTCTCTCTAAAATGCTCTCACCTCTCTCTAGATTTAGTATAAAATAGCCCCATATAAAGGCACAAAGCTTATTTATCAAAGTGGGTTCGATATGAAAATTTCTAAAAATGACCACCGAAGTCAATTATGTGGTACAATTATGTTATAGCATAATCGATATGTGGGCCACAGACTTGCAACATAATTATTATGCGATAGCATAATCGACAGCATAATCAATTATGCGATTTCATAATCAATATGCGACGACATAATATTTTGCCCGACTCTGCTTCACTATGCGACACGTATGTGGTCCACGGAGTCGTTTTATGATCGCCAAATTGATCGCAAATCCAACCTTTGGTAATTTGTTCATAACTTTGGGTAGGAATGTCCAAATGACAAACGGTTTGAAGCATTAGAAACTAGACTCAAATATCTTTCATTTGATGGGTTGCTCATCACATAACACGTTATATATATATATATATACTCGTCTAAAGTGGGGACTTGTGCGAACTCATTGGAATTTTAGCCCATTATGTAATTTTCTAACTTGACTTAGAATTAGGTCTCCCATTAGACCCCACATTACCTATTATATGACTTATACACTTATTTACAAAATTCAATTGATGTCCATCATGTTAATAGCACATAAAATATTATAATTAGCCTACGTGGCACTACAAAATCCTAAATTACTTAGCAAAATTTTCCGGGGCCTTACATCCCCCCCACCCAGGATCATTCGTCCTCGAATGAGGAGTAGAGTCCGCCTCAAACACTTAACATAATATATCTCTTTTCTCACCTACCTCAAGTCCCTAAATTTAGACTACCTCCCAATTTTTTTTCCAGAAATTTTGGCAGCATCTCCTTTGTAACCAGGCCTGTCCACCTGTCCGAGAACAACCAAAACCATCCTAACAACTCATCCACAACCCGACAATTGACCACAACGTATATATCAATAATACTAATCTCAGCATTACAAGCACTACATTATCATAAGGATGCCTGGACATGAATTGTGCATTTTTAAATCATAACACCTATAAGGTACCTTTCAAATCAAAATCCATTGTTATAAAATCAAGAAAAAATATTTTCTTTCCATGACACTTTCGGCCTTTAAGGTGGCCTCCTCGACTTACAGGCTTTGCCATAACACATTCACGAAAATAACCCCAACCTCCAAACTTATCTAACAAGGAGGACAGCTAGATACCTCGCATAAGCTAACTCTCCATTAACTTCACCTTCAATAATTTCTACCGGAAGGATACACAAAGTCTCTCCATCTACCTTCTTAGACATAGACATGTGAAAACAAAAAATATATGGGGAACAACTATGGGGAAACTTCATACTCCTAGGGCGGCCTAATGTGAAATGCACTTATGCAACCTTCATTATCAACTCACATAACATCTTCAGCGGGAAATATTGAGAATAACCTATTCACCCTCCTAAATTCTAAATATGTACGCTAACACCCACACTAAACCTTTGATGACCTTCAACGATTACTCTAAGATGTGCTATCATAAATTGACCTTAAAATTACCTATCGAATACATGTGACCACAAGGTGATTCTTCCCATTTGACATATTTGGACCTTCAATACCTAATAGATTTAATTCAACAGAGCTCAAGATTGGGTTAGAATTACTTAGGAATCCATTAAGGTGCTAAGTAGAGTATTTCAGGGGATTATATGCTAAGAGACACGAGGATTACTACTAATGATGATGGCATGGTTAATCTTTGTGATGACATCAATGATTAGACTAATTAGGCGTAGAGGTAACTAGCATGCATAGGTGAGGTGGAAACCATGTACGTGATCTTGATATCTAAAATAAGTGGGTCTTTCTAGACATAAGATACATGGGAGGATGTTGATACCCAATTTTTCCCTATGTATTTTTATATATACTTAAAATATTCTAAAAATAGTATGTACATGCATATGTAAGCATACCCAAGAGTTTTGGTATTTTTCCTTATTTTTAAATTTTTTAAAAATCACTTTGTTGTCTATTTTAATAGTACAAAATTCAATAATTATTTTCAGACTATCATTTTTGGTGAATAATTTTATCTTATTCTCATATTTACACCAATATATAATTAAGGTAATTTTTGCATATTTTATATAATTTATTTGGTATTTTTAAAGCTAAATTGCTATAATTGCAATTATAGCCTATTTTTCGATTAATAGTATTTTATAATTACAAAATCGCTCCCAGTATTTTTTCATTAACATTTATATGTTATTAATCAATTTAGTGCTTTAAATTAGTTTTTAAAACTATTTTAACTAATGTTATTAAAATAAAAAGGGAAGAAATGGCTGTTTAACATTTAGCCATGTTCATTTCAATTATAACCCCTTCACATTCCAATTTTAACCACAAATTGAACCTCCAATTTCAACCCCAAAAACCCCGACCTAGTCCTCAAATCACCCGACCCATACCCAATTTAATGACCCGGTCCAGCTTTAATCTAATCTGATCCATTGATCAAGTGAGATCAACGGCCCAGGTTTTATTTCCAAAATTAAATCCAACAACCCCCCCCCCCCCCAAACCCCTCATTTCAGAGACGGTCTCTCTCTCTCTCTCTCTCTCTCTCTCTCTCTATACTGACTCTTGCTCTCCCTTCTCTCTAGAACCTTATAGTTCTCTCTCTCGTCTCCAATGAACCCACCACCTCTCCGGCCACCTCCAGCCTCACTTCTCTCGACCACCAGCCGCCGTGAAACCTTGTCTTGTTGATTCCCTCCATTTTCGAGACTCAAAAAGACTCCCCCTTACAAAATGGTCATCAGAAGCTCTACCTGGCCTATCTCCGATCTTGCTCCGATGGGTTATGGTTCGATGGTGCTACGAGCATCATTATTGACGAGTTTCACAGCCAGGTTCCCTACCTCTCACTGGTTTATTACAAAACCCTAATTTTCTTAAAACCTTGTCTTTTTAAACGATTTTTAACTTACTCTTTTGTGTTTTACACTATACTCTACTTGATCTTTTGGATTGTTCATGTTTTCAACGTTTTGTTCTTCTTTTAAAACTAGGGTTTTCTGAACCCTTTCGAAATCACTATATCTTCTGATTATTTTTTTAGTATTATGTGTTTATGTTTGTGCTATGTGCTCGTTGGTGTGATCTTCTGGTTACTCTCCGAGTTCCATTCTTTAATTTTGCTATTAGAGTTCTAGCTCTCTATTGATTATGTGACTTCTTGCTTAGGGTTCTCAGATTTTCATTCCTATTATGTTTTATAGGTCTAAGTTTTCATAGTTTACCAAATATCCTGCTAACTTTGTGCATCTCTTCGAATACCTGACTTGTATATGTTTTCCTTAGAAGTTTTACACTGATTTTTGAATCACTTCCTTATTTGTGAAATGCTCTCCTTACTTGGTACTGATTTCTTGTGATTTTCAATTTCATCTGTGATTCTTTGAACTAACTTGTGTGCACAATATGCTGTCCTTATACTTTCCTTACTTGAAATATTCTGTATAATTTTACTATTCCTATTATGGAAATACCTGTCTTGCAAATAATAATTTTCCTTATTTGATTCAATTTGTACCTGTTTGAACTATGACTCATTAATTGAAGGGAGTCTGAGTTTAATTAATTCTAATTGGTAGTATTTCCATAACTATGATCAGTCTATATGTATTACCTTATTTTCACTTAATTTAAAAGCTATAATTACCCCCATTATCTTTTGCATTACACACTGATACATTGCACATCACACACATAAACACGAACAAAGCTCATTGCTCTGAACTCTCTCTTACACACATAAGCATACTTGGTGTTCTCTCTTGTTTTCTACACATCCTCTCCCACTTTCCTGTTGACTACTGATTATTCAGTCAGCTGAAAGCCAAGACTGAGTGATCTTTGGGGGGCTGCTCCATTTTTCTACTGCTCTATACATTGGTGATTGTTTGGTCTGCATACTACTGCTTACTTCCCGGCACACTACTGCTCTACACTATCTCATACATGACTGGTATGCCCTCTATTTGATTTGTAGCATCCAAAACAATATGCTTTTATACATGTTGCACTTTATTTTGTTTCTTCTATGCTTTTACTTATGGTTCTGTTGTTCTTATTGCAACTAACATGCCCCTGTGTGACTATCCTTCTATTAATCCGGCATGCCTACTGATTTGCTTAATGCATGTTCTCTCCTACCCCCTAGCCCCGGTACATTCTCAGCATGTGATCATGAGGTCTTTATGTCGAAACCTATTGACTATCTAAGTTTTGAAGTGCTTTCCTTTGGTATCTAGGTGCAATTGTATTATTACAAATGAACTACTTGCCCCCACTCCCCTTTTCCCTGTTTGTGTTTACTGCCCAAAATTATATGAGGTATTTTGGTTCTGAGTTTTGTCAAAACTGTACCATTATTTTTCTTTCAAATCTAGTTCTACATGGATCATTCTTTTTTTAAAAACTGCTTTTCAACTCAATTTCTTTAAAGAAAATTCTATCACACTCTCACTACTCCTAGAGTTTAGGTTCTACCCCCTTTCGTGTAAGCATTGCCTTGGGTACCTTTGAGTGCCTATTTAACTTTGATGCACAAGGTTGGTAATTCCACACTGCACTTGTTCAAACATTTTTGTAATGTTTGGGTGCTGGTATTGGCCAAGGACCCACATTGGGACCTTAGGGAGCTTTGCCGCACCCAAACCATGGTCAAGGCTGTGAAACTCGAGAGAAGTGAGGTTGGAAGATTGGGCCAGGTTGAAGGCTCTCTATAGAGTAGCTTCTTATTTTATTTTTTCATTATGTAATTCGACTATCATGATTTGTAACAACTTGTAAACAACTTCTTGAGGCTACATTGAAATTAGGAGGGATTATGCATGCTTAGTTTAATTAATGGGTAGAGAACATGTCTATATGGCTTTACTTACCAATTTGTGCAATAGAGGGCATGTGTAGGACATGCATCTTACACCTAGATATCCTGTTTTCAGGTATTTTATTATACTCACTTTGTAATCAGTTAGTAATTAACAAACAACTGTTATGAAACTACTAATGCATCTAGAGACCATGTTCTAGGAACTTTATGTGCATTAGATATCATGTTATTTAGGGTTGCAATTGCCGAACGCTTCACCAGTTGCTTATTTTAATAACACAAGTTTGGTTGACTACGTCTTCTCTTTAAAACTGGAATTAATATGCATGTTCAGTCCTTTTAAGGCAAGTAGGCAATACGCATGACGCTTAGGCAAGCTTTAGGCCAAATAATAAACTGATTGATCTTGTTTTACTAGTTTCATACTACTCAGCCTTTTAACTTTCCCAACTCTATTTTTATCCGCCTCTCTGAAGTCCACTCTTTTACTTAAAATCCCTTTATCTAGAAACCTATTTCGTATTTATATGCTCTCACTAATTTCCTGATTCTTGATCTTTTATGTTTTCAAATTACTGGTTTACCTTTCTGCCCAGGATCACGTTATTTGATACTTGTCTAATTAAACTATTGTATTTTCAAATCTCTACTTTTTCCAAACGATGTTTTAACAGTTCTCTCACCTTTACTTACTCAACTGTTTTCTTAGTTGTATTTCGGCAAGTCAAACACTCTTCGGATCACTCGGGTGTGATCAAACCTTTGCTGAAACTTATCTTTAAACTCGCGTTCTTTTAAGACCTTAAATGTGTTTGAGACGTGCTAATTACATGCTTACCTGTGAAGGATCTGTGAGCCTCTTATTTTCCTTTGTATGGTTCCTTTATGTGTAGTCCTACTTGTTATGTATGTCGCATTGCATTTTGTCCTTTAAACCTAAGGGTTCAGCCTAGTCCTTACCTTGTAGGAATAGTGATCCTAAATACCCTCTAGGACTTATAGGACGGGACGGGTATTAGCACGAAATAAGCATTCGTGACCAATCCACATGTTTAAATAACCTTTATGTGGTGGGAAGGGTAGAATATGGAGATGATGACTGTCACGACCCCAGTTCACCCTCCATGAACATGTCGTGATGGCACCTAGTCCCTATGACTAGGTAAGCCTAACAGTTCGGAAGATAAGCCAAATTTGCGGAAGAAAGTAATTAAACTGAACTAGTGAAATAAAATCAGTATTTAAGATGCCGCCTGGCACATACAAAAACAAGTCTCAAAGCTAACAAATATTCCCAAAACCCGGAATCTCACAAATCACAAGCTAAGGGATACATAAGAGGCTCTAACTCAAGAATGTCTATATAGAGGAGAAATATTGAAAGAACTATACTTATTATAGAAAGCTGGAAAGGAACTCCTCGGTCTGCGGACGTAGCAATATACATCGAAGGCTCTACCGATACGCCTCCTTTCAAGGCTGATAGAACTGAATGGGAGTACCTGTACCTGCACAACAAAAGTGTGCAGAAGAGTAGCATGAGCAACCAAAGTGGTGCCCAGTAAGTACCAAGACTAACCTCGGTGGGGTAGTGACGAGGAACAGTCAAGGCACCTACCGGTGAAATAAACAGTATAATCATGCTAGATAAGGAAACGATATATAAATATGTAAAGTCTGCATGGATATTCAAAAAAATGCTACAGTTAACAATAAAGGGAAGGGACAATTGTAACCACGAGAATATAATAAATGATGATACAAAATGACAACAGAATTACAATCCAAATCCTAAGATCAAGACACAGCAAGGGCCGCTAGTCAAAAACTCATCTCCCCCAATGATGTTCACATAAGGTCTTATTCAACTCTTACTACAATTTCACCAAGTCTCAGACGAATCATAACTCATGAAAGCCCAACATCTGAAATCTAACACCTGGCATCCTGTGCCCCATCAATCGCACGATCATGCTGATAACTAACTGGATAACTAGGGCCACTCTCAGTATAAGAGATGGAACGGCAAGTACCCAAAATGTTTGCACACGGATAGAATCAACAAAAACATCAGCTCAGAATAAAATGAGTTTAATAGGGGATCTCCCAGGATATCGTCCTGTAGTCCCAAACATAAATCTATGTGCTAGGGATCTCTTGGTATCCCGAGGATCTCTTGGTATCCTCCATATATGTACTAGGGATCTCTTGGTATCCCAAGGATCTCTTGGTATCCTCAATATAAGTGTCGGGGATCTCTTGGTATCCCGAGGATCTCTTGGTATCCTCAATATAAGTGTCGGGGATCTCTTGGTATCCCGAGGATCTCTTGGTATCCTCAATATAAGTGTCAGGGATCTCTTGGTATCCCGAGGATCTCTTGGTATCCTCAATATAAGTGTTGGGGATCTTTTGGTATCCCGAGGATCTCTTGGTATCCTCAATATAAGTACTGGGGATCTCTTGGTATCCCGAGGATCTCTTGGTATCCTCAATATAAGTACTGGGGATCTCTTGGTATCCCGAGGATCTCTTGGTATCCTCAATATATGTGATGGGGATATCTTGGTATCCCGAGGATCTCTTGGTATCCTCAATACATGTGCTAGGGATCTCTTGGTATCCCGCATTACAGCCCAATCAACATAAATGTACATGTGCACGGCATCACCCTTTGTGCATTATCACTCTTCCTCACCCAAATAATAGAACAACAACATCCCGGCAAGGGAGTCAACAATAGAAGACAATAACGTCCCGGCAAGGTAATCCACAATAGAAACAATAACATCCCGGCAAGGGAATCCACAAAAGAAATAATAACGTTCCGGCAGAGGAGACAACAGTAGAAACAATAACGTCCCGACAAGGGAACCAACAATGCATAAGAAAGGTCATGGAAAATCAAGAAAACACGATAACCTCCACAAATAACAAGACATAATAAGTGTGTAATAGCTACACCGGTAACCACAACAGTTGGACAAGTAATATATTTGCACGAAGTCACAGATGAACTTACAATCAAGGAGTATCTCAACAATAAGGAAGTTAACATGAATCAAATAATTTCAACTAATGAAATGTCAACTAATCATAAGATATCTAAATTCTTTCCAATTAAGACCAATTAATTACATGAGATATAACGTTTATGATTTCAAAATAAAGGTGAGTAGTTAGGACGGACAATATGACTATAGAAGGGTAATTGTCTTCAGGTAAACACATAAAAGTCAATTAGGCAACAAGAATAATTCAAGAAGAGCAAATAAATTCCATGTAAGACATGTAGAGGTGAAACTAATAACAAGGAACTCAATCGTATCAATAACATCTTCATACTCGGTGATTACGAGGGTCTGAGAGCCTAAAAGGGACAATTTACAAAAAATAAATCCGAGCACACACTCATCACCTCGCGTTCACGGAATACAACCAACAGAGAAGACTCAAATCCTAAGGGGAAGTCCCCCACACAAGGTTAGGCAAGATACTTACCTCAAACAACCTAAAATCAACTAGCAACCACATTCTTGCCATGAGTTCTCGACTCCAAATGGCCCAATCTATTCAATTAAATCACAAATTGTAATTAACATCTCAAGCAACTGATTCTATCATTTAATTAAAAGCTAAAAGCGCAAAATTAGGCAAAATGACCAAAACACCCCTCAGGACAACGGCTCGGGATCGAAAAAATTTCACATTTTCAGAAACCTTGTACTCTCACGAGTCTAACCATATAAGAATCTCTCAAATCGGAGGTCAAATGCCCACTCAAAACACAATAATTAAGCCTAAGAAGTTCCATCCAATTTTCCACAATTTTGACCTTGAACTCGAATTCTAATGGTGGATTTAACTAGATATTGATAGAAAACAACTAAATGAGGTAAAGGAAACATTATCCAGTAATCTCCTCTTCAAAATCCACCCAAAATCGCCTTCTCCTGAGCTAAGTTTTGATTTTTCTAACTTTTGAAATAAACCCTCGGATTATTCTATTTCATACCAGTGATTTCCGCTTTTGCGGTCCACGGACCGCTTCTACGGTCCTGCTTTTGTGGAAAACCAACCGCTTCTGCGGTTCTCTTAATTAGCCGACCAACCGCTTTTGCGGTCCACCCATCGCAGATGTAAGGCACCGTGAAATCCCTACTCGAAAACTCGGATCCCGTGGTGCCAAGTTAGGAACATGTGTTAGAAGGCGCGGACCTTTTTGGATTGAATAATGCATTAAAAAGTCAAGAATAAGTTTTCGGAAAAATTCAAGAAATATGGTCCATAATGCGGTCGCATAATTAAAATGCGGACCGCATATCTGCCACAGAGTGAGGCAGAATATTGGTTAAAATTAAAGTCAGTAATGCGGTCAAAATGCAGTCGCATAATCGAAATGCGGACCGCATAGTCGTTGCATATTTTCCTTTGACTTGTGCGAGGGTCAGTTCTGCGGTGCACTTTGCAACCGCAGAACATGAATGCGGACCGCATTCTTACCGCAGACCAAGTCAGAATGTTTAGTTTTTGAGGAGCATTCTGCGGTCCATTATGCGGACCGCATGTTTACTCTGCGATCGCAAATGCGACCGCATACTTGACTCGGGGCTCCAATTTTCTAATTTTATAACCCGACCCCATGTCGATATATTACACCTTACCCTTCATTTTAGGCTTATTTTCTGATACATTTAGAGAGAGAGAAGGGGGTCCTAGAGGGAGAAGGAGTTCTTCATCAATATTTCTCCATAATTTCTTGCTTAAACCTTGAAGATTCGTCAAGAAAGGCACCTTGGTCATCTTCCTAAAAAGGTAAGGGTCTAAAATCCAAGCTCTTAATTTCCAGATATAACTAGGATAGACCATTAGAAGGGTAATTGATGAGGATAAAAGTGGATATCTTTCATGCATGAGTTCTTAAGAGTATTTTGTTAGGTCTTGAGCTAAGGATGGGATGAGGGATGGTAAGATCTTTCACAAAATGGTTTTAAAAGCATGATACCCACTTAGTGTTTGAAAATACGCTCAAATGAACTAGAATTATGATCACCTCTCTAATTTGTGGTTCGATTTGTCATGTTCCTAAAATATTGACGTTGCTAAGAATCTCAGAGTATAGTAGGACTTAAGGAAAGCTCAATCGAGGTATGTAGGATAAACTTTCTCTCTCGGAAGTGAATTCCATATTTGTTTGTAAGTTTAAATGTGGTTTACCTACCAAAAAATTTTATAGTCCTGAGTCGCCTCTCAAAAGAAGTTAGCATGCTAATTGGGTGAGAAGAATTGCTCTGTTTACTGCTCCTAGTTGCTATTGTGTGTATTAAATGACTTGGTTGATTTTGTCTACTTGTTGATGAGATGTAATGGCATATGGAAATGAATCGAATAAGGAAGGGTGAAATAAATATAAAATAGTCTCAAATCATATGAGCTAACTTCCAAAAGTAGAATGGCTTAACAGTCTTGTACCCGAACTACGCCCATAAGTGGTTGTTTTATATAATGCTTTGCCTTACAGATACGATCCGCTCAAGGTGTGATATAATTGTTGGTTGGTATATTCCTATTTGGGAAGAGTCCTTTATGCTTGATAGTTCTATCTCTGTTGGATTTGAAAATACAAAACAATTTCCGAAATATTTGGTATATTGATATTGGTTGGTGAAATTTGGAAATAAAGGGATGAAAATGTGAAAAACCTAATACGGCCATCGTGCCAGGAATAAAGAATTTTGTGAATGGCCAAATGGGCCAAGGAAATATTGTTGTTGTTGGTGACTGGAAATACTAATGAGAATCTATAAATTGTGAAAGAGATTGAGGTAAGCATGGTTGCGTTTATGACATATTTGTATACTTGTATTTATACTGCAATTGTGTGCAATACTAAATTGAATCAACTATGTTTTCGGGAGTATCATTAGCAACACCAAGGAAAGGTGGGTCATAAGACTCATTCCTGAAACTACACGTGCCGGTGTAGGGGTGCATCAAGCTTATTCCCCTTAACTGGGATGATCTTGG